>JANKKI010000013.1:4072500-4317011 GCA_025175665.1 Cinchona pubescens
CCCTTTCAAAAAGGATCCAACCTATAGTATTTTTTGGATCATGGTCAACAATTTGAATAATATTGTCCTGTTGAACTTTGATGAAATTTAAGAAACTAGCATAAACATGTCTAGATGTTAAAGGATGGCCAATTGCAATATAATTAGTTTGATAGAAGTCAGGACAATATTTTTTAGATATAAGGGTATATGGATTTTGGTTTATTTCTTCAGGTTCAATATATAAAATGTGAAGTTGTTGACCATTGGGTTTGAATTCATCTGAAGGAGGGTTAGGAATATTTCCTAAAATAGTCATTTTTGAAGAAGATGGGGATTGGTTTATATTTGAAGGAGATGGATTTTGACTATTTAGGATTTGAGAAAAGGAGGCTAATAGAGGATATTCTCCAGTAATGAGTGTATACCCATAGCCAATTCTGCCAATTTGTCCAGTGCTTGGGGTTGAAGGAGAATTTGCTCTTATCCCTTGTATACCTCTTCCTTGTAAAGGGGTTCTACCTCTCCTTCCCCTTCCAGGTGGAATATTCTGAGGATTTCTTGTAAGAAGAAATTTTCTAGTCAAGAAATCAGGAAGAGAGTTAGTTGTTTCTTTAATATATTCAATATCAAAATCAAACACAGATACTATTGATTGCCATCTAGCAAATAATTGTTTAGAAGCAATATTTGTTCACATCTTTTTCTAAAATATATTTTGCCATTGAGCAATCTATTCTGATTAAAAATTTTGGATTTAATAAATCATTCTGGAATTTGGATACCTAGAAAACAATGCTGAGAATTTGCTTTTTTAATTGTACATATTTTTCTTGTGTATTGTTTCAAATGCATAGATGTATATCGAACTAATTCTTCTTTATTGTTATGGTGATTTCTTTGTTTAAGTATTCCTCTATATCCAATATCAGAAGCATCAGTTTCTACAATTTTAAATGTATTAGGATTTGCTAGATTTAAAAGTGGTAAATTTTTACTTTTTTCTTGATCCTTTTAACAACTGTTGTATGGGCATCAAACCAAGAAGGAGGATTCTTTTGAAGTCTCTGATATAAGAGCTTATAATCGTATGCAAGATTTTGTAATATTCCCCAATATAATTTAAACTACCAAGAAATCTCTGTAATTGAGTTTTTTCTTTGATTACATCAGGAAATTTATCAACAAATTCGATGGATCAAGCAATAGGAGTAATGTGACCCTTATTTAACTCATATCCAAGAAATCTAACTTGTGTTTGAAAGAGTTTAATTTTGCGAGTAGAAACAACAATACCACTATTAATAGCTATATTTCATACAAAAAATATTTAAATGTTTAAAATGTTGATCTATTGATTGAGAAAATATAAGAATGTCATATATATAAGTAATGATAAAAGGATAGGAAGAGAATATATCATTCATAATATTCTGAAATTCAGATGGTGCATTTTTAAGACCAAATGGCATAACATTCCATTCAAAATGACCAAATGGCACAGTAAATGTAGTTTTATATCTGTCACTTTCAACAACCGGTATTTGCCAAAATCCTGATTTTAGATCAAATTTTGAATAAATAACTGAATCAATAGTTCTATTAAGCAAATATTTTTTGTTTGGAATAGGATATCTAATCCATTGTAAAACTTTATTTAATGGTTTGTAATTTATAACTAGTCTGGGAGTACCCTTTTCAATTTCTAAATTTTTATTAACACAAAAGGCTAATGGGCATATATATACACACACATAATGTGGGTTGATTTTAATATTAGATCTAACCAATAAGACTTGTGTTTTAGAACTTGAGTATAATACGGTTAAGATTCTCAAACAATACAATGCTTAATATATAAAAAATTATATTTATTATTTCTTGTGGGACGGCACCCAAGTCGCTAGAGCTGTAAGACTGCTAACGAAGAAAAGTGTAATCTGGCATTAGCCTGTTGAAAGTTGACAGCCGTTCAAGAAAATTATTAATATAAATTTTTATATATAAGTTAATCAATACGTTGAGAAACTTAGTATTATGTTCAATCATTCTAAAATATTTTGATCAATACGGTTTAGATCAAGATAAAAGAATGAACATATGCTATGTATTGATTTAGTAATAACTAATTCTTAGATCTAATTATTCTTCCTGGGTTTTACCAAAAGTTGTTCATATGTCTTCATTTTCTAGATTTGCATCTTCTACATCTTCTTCTCAAATTAAATATACTAAAAATGTAGAAAATTTTGAGTTTACTGATATTGAACAAACTCTTCAAAATTGGCATATACCAAGAGTAAAAAATTCTGAAATTTATAATACAAGTATTATTCCAACTCAAATCTACTTATAAAATAAAAACTATTGAAAGAACTATACCTATTAGTAATACTTTTGAAACTATAAAATTATTTAAACCAAATGATATTCAGCATATTTCATATCCTGTTTATCATTATTTATATATTGGTTTTGTAAAAGTTGCTTTATTACCTTTAAATCGTCAAGGTTTAAATACTATCTGTTCGAGATGTCACAATAAATTTAATGATTCATTGTTAGGTTTAATTGAATCTTCTTTATGCAATGGTCCTATTTCTTTTAATAGTTATCCAAATTTCTCTGTTTCTTTAACTGATAGAAATTTAGCAGATATTCTAACTTTAAATATTCAGACCAAGGGTTATGATATGAAACATGGTACAGAAAATATTAATATTTCTTATCGTATTTATTATAAATAAATGAATACTTTTAGTCTTGGTGCTAAACATATCATTTCTGGTAGGAAAACTCCTTTGATTGAGACAAATCTGACTAGATCTATCTAATTTAGAACTTTCTCAGGTTTTAAACTGAGATTAGATTAATATTCCAGATCAATGAATTTTTGAAAAATTACAATCCATGTTACCCATTCCTTCATCTTCTTCAACTCAAATTGTGTATGAAAGTACTTCACATACTGTTGCTATTACATTTTTCAGAAATTCTATTTCATCCTATTCAAATAATGAAAGTCTCTTTAAATCCAACCCAAATTCCTTATCCTTCAGAAAAGATACTCAACTTTAGTTTGAAGGTCTTCAAGAAAAAAAATCATATTTTACATGGTTTATATACCCCTAAAGAAGTAAATTCTTCTACTAATATTTTGGAAACAGAAGTTGGATCTGAAATGAATTATCATGTTGAACAACCACCTTCTATTTCTACTTCTAGATATAATCTTAAAATGATAAAAAATTTGAAACTTTTTAATAACATGAACAAATAAAAGAAATTTCAAAAATAGCTATTAAAGATTTTCAACAAGAAAAATATACTAATTTTAGAAATTTTGGTTCTTTTTTTCCTATGATAAGAATTAACAGAAAGAAATTCAAGATAAATATATTATGATTTTATTAAAATCACTACTTACTATATTGAGTTTTTAAAATGATTTTATGTTGAATATAGAGCATCTTTGATTAATGATAAAATAAATATTTCTGTTTTAGAGGATACTTATGAAAATTATATTTTATCTGAAAAAGATCAAAATGGCCAAAATAAAACTATCCGTGCCATTCATCCTCCCAATACCGAGATCAAATTAAATGATGCTGGCATTGCTACTCCTTATTTAGATCAAAATAAAGTTGATTTACAAAAATTAGCTCAACAAGAAAATTATATTGTTTTAAATTTATCCACTAATTCAAAAGAATTGAATAATGTTTCTACTAGATTAAATAGTTTTTTCTGGATATTTTGATTATAACAGAAGACCTCCTGTTGATGAGAATAAATTTCACATTCCTGTCACCTCTAAGCCGCTACCTTCTTTGATGAAACCTATGGAGAATAAACTACCACAAAATATTTTTTCTACTCCTATTGATGAGTGTTTACTTCTGATCAATCAAAAGTTAGGAAAATTAAATTAAATATATGTATATGTATATATACATATACACATATATGTATATATACATATACACATATATGTATATATACATATACACATATATGTATATACACATATACACATATGTACATATATGTATATATATATATATGTATATATATGTGTATATATATAAACACACACATATATATATGTGTGTATATGTATATATGTGTGTGCATATATATACATATATATGTATATATGTATATATACATATATATATATATATATATGTATATATACATGTATAAATATGCGTATATATAAGTATATATACGTATATATATATATATACGTATATATACGTATATACGTATATATACCTATATATACGTATATATATGTGTATATATGTGTGTGTGTGTAGATCTAGAATAGGCAAAACTTCCTGGGATTCCTATGAATTCTTTAGATGTATATATTTCTAGTGCTTTAGGTACTGTGGGGCGACGTCATCTATGACGTTATATAGGGCATCGTCATCATGGTGACGCAAGTCAATATGTCCGGCATAGTAGTTGTGGCGTCCTAAGTTGCGTGCCCAGGAAGTTTTGCCTATTCTAGATGGGCCTTTGATGATGAGGCTATTGGGCTTGTGCGCTCTCATCTGGGCCTCTTTAATGTTGTTCTGCACCCATTCTTGTAATTCAACTGGGACTTGATATTCTACAGTGAATGGGTTTTCGTAATTTAAAACGAAAGTTTTAGGATCAGAAGTTTTTATAATATCTAGGGCTTCCTATTTTTACCGGCATTAAGAGCATCTGTGTATAATTCCTTGTCCCTCTTTGCTCTTCTACCTATGAAGTTTCCCTCTTCATAGTAATCGCCGTACTTTTATATGTATTCTTTCACAGCTGCAGCATTTTTAACCCCTTGGATATTTGGGTGACAAATTGCAGAGCTTCTGGAATGGGTCAAGTCGATTAGGCCTTTGATTATGGGTTTCAAATTTATACAGGAATTGAAGGAGATAGTGAAGGTAAGGAGAACCGTCTTTGTGGAATTCCTGTGTAGCCTTGATATAATTTGGTTGTTGAGCAGTGAACAGGGTTTTAAGTTTCAGGAAGGCTTCTTCTTTGGGTATGGAGCAATGGGGATAAGTAAGGAAGATGTTCTTATTTTGTAGACAAAAAGAAGGATAGCATGACATTTTTGTAAATATGTGGCTCCCTTGATGGAGGGAGCCTCCCGAACTCTATGCCCTATATAAGGAGGGAATGAGAGACTTAAATAGTGCAGGGGTGAAAGGGGCCTTGTAATATTACTAGGCCCCTTTTACCGCCACATGTCAGCAACTGATTGGTGGAGAGAGTTCATGGATTCCATGTGGCAGCTCCTGGTAGATTTGGAGATGTGCAATGACCATTTTGCCTTTTGCAAAATTTCACTGTGGCGCAAATAGTGGACACTGTACATGGGAAGGACGAAGGGACTTTCTCTATAGTAGAGAAGGAGTTAGTAGGGACTGTAGAATTCAAATTTCAAATTTGAATTTCAAATAAAGGTTGTGGGACCCTGATGCGACATAAAGCTACATCCTTTTGTCGGGAGTAATGATGGCTCCCTGGAAGTTTCACCAAGTCCGTGGTACGGGGAATATGTGAGTTGGCATATATCTGGATCGTCCAACTGGGTATCTGTCCACCGTTGGATCAATCTATTTACTTGGAGAGGAGGGAATTAACAGTGTTTGCTGGGGGTATTAAACTCAGAATTTGAATTTTTTGGGTATTCTTCGAAGATGTCAGGGGTTGCGAGGCTTTGGTTGACTGTTACTCTTAGTGGGGGAGTTTACAATGTCTGCGAGCTTTTAAGGGAGATTACTTTGTCTTTGATGGAAACAGGATCACTATGGTTGGTGGCCTAGATTAATTTGCTTCAATGTAAAAACCAGGCAGTTATTTTCAGCCTCATCTGCGGCTTCGCGGGTTAATCGTGTTCGGCCTGCACTACGATTTCTCAGGTACCCAAATCTGAGTTCTGCTAATGTCCATAAGTTAGTCCTTAGAGTAGGATAGTTAGTTAGGAATTATGTAATTGGTGGCCCTTGGTGGACCAGGATATTTTTAATTTATCAGTTGACAAAAAGGCAGTTAAGAATAATAAAAAGTTTATTGAAAATTAATATATTGCCTTGTACATTGAGAAGAAGTTACAACATGTAGTAGCTGCTAATAACATACTAAATAGCCTTAATATATAAATCAACACTGATTATTCCTAGCTTATTTAGGAATTGGAATACAAAATGGTGGAATCTCATGGGTATCTTGGAGAGATTCTGGATCCTCGGGCAGATCCATATATACCATGTACAGAAGAAACTGGCCACCCTCAGCTCTTTGTGAGTATTGTAATATCAGAAACTGGACATCCATAATCTAGTTATGTTGGGCCTTGAAGGCCCGAGGCTCTTCACGTGTATGAGATTTGTCAGCATCCAAATTCAGGTGCCTCACCAATTTAATAGCCTCGGACACTAAAGACTGTAGTAATATTGGGATTCTAGAACCATCTATGTTTAAAAGGTCCGAGCAACGAAAAATATTGAGACTAGCCCAGTTATGCTTGCATCGCTTTGCTTGTCGATGTTGCAGTTTGATTTGCGAGTATGAATAGGCTTTCTTCAAGGAAAATGGAGGTGGCATTCTTTAGAGTCCAATCCTTCAGGCCTTATTATCTTCCTTTTTAAGGTATAGCATGTAGGAGCTATTTGCACAGGGTTGCAGAGGATAATAAAAGGGACGCCACAACTATTATGCCGGACATATTGACCTGCGTCACCATGATGACGAGGCCCTGTATAACATCATAGATGACGTCACCCCACAGTACCTAAAGCACTGGAAAGAGTTCATAGGAAGCCAGCACAAATGATACTCCAATTTAAAAGACGGCAAGCCCTGCATTATAAAGGGCGGGATCCCTTCTATTATCCTCTGCAACCCTGGTGAAATTAGCTCCTACATGTTATACCTTGAAAGGGAAGAGAGGCTAATAATATGGTCCAGATAAATGCCAACTAACATATTCCCCATACCACGGACTTGGTGAAACTTCCAGGAAGCCATCATTACTCCCGACAAAAAGGACAATAGGCCTACAAAAGAACATCAAAAGGACAACAGCTTTAGGTCATATCAGGGGCCCACAACCTTTATTTGAAATTCAAACTTTGAAATTTGAATTCTACAGTCCCCACTAAATCTCTCACTGTTACAACAAAGTCCCTTTGTCCCTCTCATGTACAGTACCCACTATTTGCGCCACAGTGAAATTTTGCAAAGGGCAAAATGGGCATTGCATATCCCCAAATCAACCAGGAGCTTATACATATATATATATATGTATATACATACGTATACATATATGCACACATATATATACACACACACATATATGTATATATACATATATACGTATATAATAAGATCAAAGTGATAATTAATCTTCTTGTAATTTAAAACGAAAGATTTAGAATCAGAAGTTTTTATAATATCAGACTTAGGGCTTCCTATTTCTTACCGGCATTTAGAGCAGCTGCGTATAATTCCTTATTCTCCTTTGCTCTTCTACTTGTGAAGTTTTCCTCTTCATAGTAATCGTCGTACTTTGCTATGTAGTCTTTCACAGCTACAAAATTTTTAGCCCCTTGGATATTTGGGTGACAAATTGCAGAGTTTCTAGAATGGGTCAAGTCGACTAGCTTTCGATTATGGGTTTTGAATCCACTGTAGAATATCAAGTCGCAGATGAATTACAAGAATGGGTGTAGAACAATATTAGAGAGGCCCAGCTGAGACCGCACAGGCCCAATAGCCTTATCATCGAAGGCCCATCCAGAATAGGCAAAACTTCCTGGGCACGCAGCTTAGAACGTCACAACTACTATACTAGACATATTAACCTGCGTCATCATGATGATGAGGCCCTGTATAGCATCATAGATGAGGTCGCCCCACAATACCTAAAGCATTGGAAAGAGTTCATAGAAAGCTAGCACAACTAGTATTGCTCCAATTTGAAATACGGTAAGCCCCGCATTATAAAGGCCAGGTTCCCTTCTATTATCCTCTATATATATACATATATGTGTATATATATGTATGTATATATATACATATATATATACATGTGTGTGTGTGTGTGTGTATATATGTCTGGGATAATAGGTCTGCAGTGTCAAACGTCTACTTGGTTGGGTGTGAATTTGTCGAACTTAATACGGACACTTGGCATGCGCAATTTATCAGATTTGGGGAATTTGCTCATTGCAAATTTGACATGTGTATGATTTTACTGTATATAGAATTGGATTTCAGGTTGCTATGCTATAACTGATATGTTGCTACCCAGGGACAAATTGCCTCTTTGGTAGAGGCATACGATGTGCCGTAGTAAGTCATTTCTACGGGACATGTCCTCAGAAAATCAAATTCCGCCTGCTGACTATCTGTATCGGTGGGCCTGGTATCATATACGATTACACGTACAGTACTTATGGTGTTAATTAGGCATTGGGGGGTGTCCCCCACATATAAATGAGAATACAAGTATCCATTTTTATTGATTTGCCCACTAGTGGCCTTAAAGAAACCATAAAAGGCATGGCCAACCTGATTTTTTGGGCTTCAGATTGAGCCAGGTCTAAATGATTCCAGTTTTATAGTCATCTGCATTTACTAATTGCTGATCAGCCTCCATGTTGAAGGTTGTAGTGTGGAATATGAGCAATGGGTATGGGAGGGACCAGTCCTTTATATAGAGTTTAGGTTCATGTTGTGTAATAGTATCCACATTGGTGACGTCACCCCCTCTTTTGGAGGCAGCCTCCCGAACTCTATCTCTATATGCAGAGGGAGAGAGGGAGTAGTTTTTTAATTTCAAGAAGAGGCCTATAATATTACTGTGGCACCTTCCACCGCCACGTGTTAGCTGCTGATTGGCTGGAGAAAAAGTAGGGTAAAGGGTACAGCAGGACATTTGCACAGTAGAGTCCGTGTAAGGCCCATAGGTCTGGATGAGAATCTTTTTCGAAAAGATATCGCAGCCGTTGGCATTAATCTGGGGTGCTGAGGTGGCATTCATCCATGAGAGATGACCCCACATTGTACTAGTTATAGTAAGGATGCGTACTTATGGGTTGTCTGTCCTTTCACACTTTTTGTATCAGAGCACGTGGGTACTGTTTATGAGAGGAAGGTCTGAGGTTGCAATTAAATTGGGTACTGTTACGTGGAGGGACAGAGGGAATAGGCCAAAGTATAATTTTTAAAAGTTTGGGTGTTGAGGTGGAGCATCTATAAATAGCATCTCAGCTTTTGGGCCGAGTACCTGTAGATATGGGGTTTTTGGGCTATTGACCCTAGTAGGATTAGATCCGACACTTTTTTTGGCAGGAAGAGTTATGCTTTGGATACTCCTTTTTGGACTCCGGGTTGGCGACGCTTGTCCCTGGGTGGTCACTCCTCCCATCCATGGCCATTGTTCAGGCGTAAGGCTGTTCGTCGCTCGTAGAGGTCAAGTATGCCCCATTGCGGGATATTTGATGAGGCGACGGGTACTGCTGATAGGGATCAATAGAAAACCAATATATCTGAGCCCTAGAAGACTTATGTACACATGCCTTCTTTGGGTCAAGGATCTAATGACTGCCATGGTCGTACAATATGATGGGGAATTTCTAGGTTGATCCCGGACAACAGGAAGGTGATGCTCTTAATGGGCTCATCGGCATCTAAGTTGTCTTGGACCGATAGCCCAATGAAATGGAGCTGCCCAATTTTGATGAGGTGTTTCAGAGGCCCTACGATATGGATCAAGACCAGTACTAGAGCAAGAATGGGTTGTGTTGGCCCCAAAAGCAACCTAAGAGGGGGTGAATTAGGTTGTTTCAAAAATAAACCTTTTTAACATGCTTAATGAAAATGCAACAAATAAACAATTAAACACAAATGAATATACATATTCAACAATTAAAGTTTAAAGAACAAATATAAAGATAGAGATAGAGAGTATCAAACCAAACTCCCAAGCTTCTCAAGCTTGGAGTATTTCCACTAGTATTGCCTCTTGTTGCTTCAAAGAAGGTGAGGCAATAACCTTTTTGTACACAAAGTAATTCACCCTTGCACCAACTAAATCCCTCTAGTTATACCATCTAGATGTACACAACAACCTCACTTTTATACACATCTAGATGTGTATCTTACACTTGAAGATCACTCACTAATCTACTCTTGCTCACATAATACCCTCTAGTTGAGCCAAGAGAACTAAACTATTCAAACCAATACAACCCACAATATTTTAGCCTATTTCTTCCCAAATAGCTCTTACAAGTGTTTGTATTGCATGCAGTATTTCTACTATCTATTTATTACATTTAAAGACTTGGGGGTATTTATAGAAGCCCAAAAATTGCTCTCTAACGGCTATTTTCTGTTTCTTGAGAACATCTCTACCATTTGGTCTTTCGGACGGCCGATGTTGTGAATGTGCATCCGAAGGAACTAGCTGTTGGACCTTCCAAACATTGGATGCATGGCCTCTGCATCCGGTCTCTAAGGCTATTTCACCGTTTGGCGTCTGAGCATGCGTTCGAACCTGCGCCCGATCCATGCAATGTCTTCTGGAAGTATGATCGGATGCTATTCTTTGTCTGAAACTTCAGGTCCTTTGTATCGGACGATTATCATAGTCTGAATTGTCTTCCTTTCAAACAATCATCAGCGTCCGTAGAGTTTATTGGTTGTTTTCTTGATTGTGTTCGGACAAACATTTATGTCCGAAACTCCCTATTTTTCTGCACACTTGTTTTCAAACTGTTAATTCGATTTGGTCATCATCAAAACATGATTATCATAACTGGGGTTCAACAGATTGCTTATAAAGCCTCATTATCTAAGCCATTTTAAGGTACTCTTGCGTGATGTGAGGACAGTTTCTCGGGGCTATGGAAAAGGACAGATGAAGTTGAGCGTCCCGTTGAGCAGATATTTGTCGTTTAGGGGCAGTTGTAACAAGATAATTACGCAGTTCAAGGATAACACAGTTACTAATGGTGCTTATACAAATATAAAGCACTGTAATACCATATTAGTTTACATAGTCTGAGAGTGTGATAGCGAATGTAATTTACACTTTAACATAAATACCAGAATGAAATATTATCATTGTTATATATATATATGTGTGTGTGTGTGTGTGTGTGTGTGTCTATATATATATATATATATAAGAGCCAGTCAAATTGATTTTTTTTATTTAACAAAGAAGTTTTATTGATTTAATCTTCCTTAAAGTCTAATTATCTTATCTTAGTGTAGTGTTGGTCATCTTGTAAGACGAGAAGAAAGGTCTAGGGTGGTCCCGTCACATTAAGAAAGATAAAAGGATTAAAAGGAAATTAAATTAATAATGGCTAATTTGTTAAACATAATAAGATCTAAGAGATTATCTTAACCTAATTTAGACTCAGAAAGTAGTTCTCTTTCTACTATTAATGAAATAGAAATTAATATAGCTAAAATTAAGCACAGACTTCAAAATTGGTCTATTCCAAAATAAGAAATCAATACTCTTTATGAAAAAGGAACTTTTGATTTTCTTCAAGATTAATCTATTAAGAATTCTGAATCTACTATACCTATATTTAAGAAACATGATTCTATATCTTTAATTTCTCCTCAATCTCTAGCTCAACATAGAAAAAATAATACACATTTATAGATATAGGATGTGTTCAGGTCGCTGTTAAACCATCAATGAGAATACAATTAGATGTTCCAATATTATTATGCCTAAGAGATGCAAGACATTTAAATTTTTCAAATTATTTATTAGCAGTATTAGAATCAAATTTAAAAAATGGCCCTATATGTTTTAATTTTATCCAAATTTTGCTTTAGATTTAAATGATCCTAATGTTTTAGCTGCTTTAACTCTAAATATTCAAACTAAAAATATAGAGTTTAATGATAATTCAAGACCTCTAGTTCTTGTACATAGAATATATTATAAAGTAATGAAAACTACTGTAAATCCTAAAGCTATAAAGTGTTCTCTTAGATGAGAAACACTATTATCTGAAGCAAATTTAAATCATTCAAACGTTCATATTCTAAAAAGATTAGAATGGGATAAAATTACAAACTCTACAAAATGAAAATTTTCAGATATAGTTCTTGTTAAGTCTATACTAGAGCACAAAGCACTATTTCAAATATAGTAGAATTTTCTAATGGATCTGTTGAAATATAGTTCGATAAACCATCTGCTTTTGCCCCCAGGAGGGCATCTACCTCTTCTATTCCAATTCATGAAAAAGCAGGTGAAAATGATAAGGCAACTTCTAGTAAGATAGAAATTCATAGTGTAGATTTTACTCCTAACATACCTAAGCCTATGTATCAAAATATAGAAAATTTTGCATGTCCTCTTGCTTCACCTACAAGATCTCAAATGCACTTTGATGAGCAGATATTAATGATTTATTTAGAATTTAAATTAGATAAGGATTTATTAAGAAAATATTTTAATTGTGAAGAAAATAATAAAAAAACGAAAATGGTTTTTTGATAATTTTAATGATGATCAATCCATAATTAAAAAGAAATTAGAGAACAATATTATAAAGACATAGAGAAGGTAAATTAAATATAGATTTCTTTATATGGTAGTGAGATTTATTGTAGCAATAAGCAAATAAATAATCATTTCATTAAACCATAAATAGGGGTTACTAAAAAAGAATGGATTACATCTTCTTCTCAAACGGTCAACTCTCCCTATCCTCTTATTGAAGAAGTTAAATTTGAACACAGAGGAAATATTAGTACAACATCCCCTTTTAAGATAAGTGACCCAACTACTTTAGAAAAAAATCTAACAACAAAAGATTTAGACAAAATAGTTATACAAATCAAATATAAAATACAATGTCTTCTCATCTGATAGAATTAGAAAAAGAAATTAAAACCCCTGCAAGCCTTCAATCCCCTTTTAAAAAACCTCCAGTACCTTCCTCAAGTCAACCTTTGTTTAAACCTTTTGAATTACCTGAAAAGGATACTCCTGTGCTAAACAAAGACAAAAAGTTAATAGAAGAAATATGTGTAGAAAAATTAAAAAATTTAGAAGGAGAACGAAAGATTAAAAATATGAAAAACAAAAAAGGTCAAATTGCCACAATATCACTTGAAGAAAATATAGAACAAGAAGAAAATCAAATAAATAGAATAACTAAGGGTGGTATTAAAAATAAAAGAATGCCGTACATGAAAATTTTTTATTCAAAGCCTTCTTTTCCAGATATGCAGTTTGAAGAAAGACATACAATGTCTTTATCATCCTATAATGGTAAGGGAATTTGTGAATGGAATTTAGATGGACAAACAGATCATCAAATGTATAATACAATACAAGAAATGGGTATGTGTGCGACTGCCTATAAAGCTAAAAGGAATATAAATCATCTAAGTGCTAATTTACTAATAGCAAGTTTTACAGGAAGCCTTAAAGGTTGGTGGAACTACTATTTAACTTAAGAAGAAAGAAATTATACAGATAGCAATGAAAAATGTTGTTCCTATAATTACAGAATCAGTAGGAAGTAATAATCGACAAATAGTAACAATTCAAAATACTCAACTTTCTAGTACTAGTGGAGTTCAAGATGCAATCCCAATATTACTTTATGCTATTACAAAACATTCTATTGGTGCACCTCAAAATTTTCAAGAAAGAAGTTTTGAAATCTTAGCTAATCTTACTTGTCCAAAATTACGTGATTTTAAATAGTACAAAGATGTTTTTCTTAATAAAGTATTTCTTAGGACAGATTGTAACCATGCTTACTGGAAAGAAAGATTTATAGCAGGATTGCCAAAATTGTTTGCAGAAAAATTAAGACAAAAAATAAGATATGAATATAATGGAGAAACACCTTACGCTAAACTCACTTAAGGAGATCTAATAAACTATGTTAATGTAGAAGCTTTAGCATTATGTACAGATTTAAAACTTAAAAGAGATCATAAGAAAACTAAGAAATAATTAAGATCATTCTGTAAAGATTTTGGTTTTGAAAAATTATCTCCACTTTCTAGTAAAGTTAAACATTCTAAGCTAAAGTATTCAAAATCTAGAAGTATAGGATCCAAGTCTAAAACTTATTCTTGGTCCTATCACAAACCTTCTTATTCTAGGTCAAAGTATTAGTCAAAAACTCATTCTTATTCAAAATCTAAGTCTTCAAAATATAGTAAGAAATCTAAATCTTCATCAGCCTCTAATTTAGTATATTGGAAATGTGGTATAGCAGGACATACTGCAAAAGTTTGTGATGCTAGAAAGAAAATATCTTTATTAGAATTAGAAGATGAAACTAAAGAGAAAATATTAAATATATTAAATGAAGAAACTTCAAAAGAAAGTACTTCTGAAGAAGAAATAGAAGATATTAATGTTATTCAAGAAGAATCATCTTATTATAAAGATAACGAATCAGAACATTCTGATTGTGGTTGTGTAGGAATTTGTTCTTGCTCATATCAAACTATTAATGTTATTTCAAATCAAAATAAAAAAATTTTCTTTGATTTAATAGATAAGATAGAAGACGCTGAAATAATAAAGAAAAAGAAATATTTATTAAAATTAAGAGATATAGTTGTACAGGCAGAAAAATCACCAGTGGAACCTTTCAATCTTCAAGAAATATTTAATAGATTTAAAAAACCTTCAGAATTTCTATTCAAGACTTACAAGCCGAAATAAATCAAATTGAAAAAGAAATAAAAATTTTACAACAGGAAAATGTAGAAATAAAATTTTCTCTTTTGTCTATAAAACTACTAAATGAGGCAGAAAATCAAGATAAACCATCTACTCAAGAAAAACTTAGACTCAAGAATTGATCAAAATTGTATTAGTGAAGGATTAATTCCCACTAGATATTTGAAAGAACTACTGAAAAATTATATGTAGCAAGCGGAGAACCCTTAGATATTAAATATAAATTATCTAAATCTCATATTTGTAACCAAAATATATGTTTCAGAAATTCATTTATTTTAATAATAATTTAGTTCAAGATGTTATTTTAGGAACTCCTTTTATAACTCAAATATATCCAATTTTATATATAATAGATGAAGAAGAGATTAGAACAAAAATACATGGTCAAATTCTTCATTTTCCTTTTATTCATTCACCTACTTCCAAAGATATAGTTGATTAAAACAATACACAATATCTCAAAAAAATAATATTCAATAAGGTAATAAAGAAATAAAATTAATAAAAAATCATTCTATAAATAGATTGCAAACACAAATAAGATTTTTAAAGAATGAAATAATTTATGAAAGAATAAATCAAACAAATTAAAGATGATAGGATTAAAATAAAAATTTATAATTTCACTAAGTTATTAGAAGAATAAGTTTGTTCTGATCTTCCCAATGCCTTTTGAGATAGACAACAACATGAAGCAAAATTACCTTATATTAAAGGATTTAATGAAAATGATATTCCTATTAAAGCTAGACCTATTCAAATAAATCATGAATTAATGGAATATCGTAAAAAAAAAATTAATGAATTATTAAAGAAAAAATTAATAAGGACTTCTAATTCTCTTGGAAAAATGTTCAGCATTTTATGTTAATAATCAAGCTGAAATAGAGAGAGAGCTCTAAGACTAGTAATAAATTATAAACCATTAAATAAAGTAATAGAATGGATAAGATATCCAATACCTAATAAGAGAAATTTATTAAAAAGGACTTTTAAAGAAGTAATTTATTCAAATTTTGATATGAAAAGTAGATTTTAGCAGGTCCAAATGGATGAAAAAGATAAATATAAAACAGTTTTCACAATACCATTTGGACATTACGAATGCAATGTAATGCCCTTTGGATTAAAAAATACACCTTCTAAACTTCAAATATTATGAATACTATATTGAATCCTTATTCTACTTTTACAATACTTTATATAGATGACGTATTAGTTTTTTCAGAAAACTTAGATCAACATTTTAAGCATTTAAATATATTTCTACATATTATTAAGAAAAATGGGTTAGTATTATCAAAATCTAAAATGAAATTGTTTCAAACTAATATTAGGTTTTTAGGCCATGAATCTACATTATGTAGTTATAAACCTATTTGTAGAGCTTTAGAGTTTTCTTCTAAGTTTCCAGATGAAATTACAGACAAAAATCAATTACAAAGATTTTTAGGATGTCGAAATTATATATCAGATTTTATTCCAAACCTTAGACAAATTTGTGAACCGTTATACCAGAGACTTAGAAAAAATCGTCCTAGTTGGAGTCAAGAGAATACAGATACAGTTTAGAAACTTAAGAAACTTGTTACTAATCTACCATGTTTAGGAATACCCCATCTAGATGCTCTTATGATAGTAGAAACAGACGCTTCAGATTTAGAATACGGAGGAATTTTAAAGCAAAAGTTTTCAAATAAAAATGAACAATTAGTTCGATTTCATTCTAGTATTTGGATTAGTTCTCAAACGAATTATTTTACTATTAAAAAGGAAATTTTATCTATAGTACTATGTATTTCTAAATTTCAAGATGATTTAATAAATAAAACATTTTTACTTCGTATTGAATGCAAAGCTGCAAAAGAAGTTTTAGAAAAGGATGTTAAAAATTTAGTTTCAAAACAAATTTTTACACGATGGCAAGCTTTACTTTCAAATTTTGATTTTTAGATTGAATACATTAAAGGTGAGGATAATTCTCTTCCAAATTTTCTTACAATAGAGTTTTTACAGGGACATGGACTCCAGGAGAATAAGAGCAAGCAGTCCTAGACTATTGGGTCTAAGACCTAATCTTTCTTATCAACACTATATTCAAAATCCTCCAACTTTTCCAGACTTACCCAGTCCTTCAAATATTCCAACTTCTCCTGCTATCAATACCCTTCCTAGAGAATTGATAATGACTAGTGACTCTTACAAAGAACCTACTTCTTATCTAGGAGCAGTTCAAAAAATTCAAAAAATTCAATCCCCAAAACTCCAGAAAAAATCAATCAACCACCCTCTCCTACAAATAACCCTTCTCCTATTCCAACAAATTCTTCTACTCTTGATAAAAATTCTTGTGTCTTAAAAGATAAGAACTGTTTGTTAAACCACTTTATTCTTAGAACAATGACATATTAATCTTGCTTTCAAAGAATTATTTGAAATTTTCTTTACTCCAACTACAGATTTCTTTGCTCCATCTAAAAAATTATTTTATTCAAGAATTCATTTTGGTAGATACTAAATCAGTCATAATAGAACATATTCCAGAAAATGAAGAAAGACGGAAAAAGGGATTGGCAAGTGGTGATGATTCAAGTGCATTCTATACGTATTCCAAGATGAAGATATTAAAGATATTTAAACCAGCTATTGGCCTTGTGCAAATTATAATACTCCAATAGCATTCTCAAAACAGTGGACTCCACCAATTTATACTTATATGGATTATATCAAAGCATGGAAAAATACTATGTTTTGCAGACCCTTCAATCATTCATGGTGTATTCAATTTGATAAAAATATTACAGGATTTCCCATATGGTTCTATGAATGGTGGGAAATTTTTGGGGCCAATGTTCAAATCTTACCTCTCATAGAGAAAAAATTACTATAAAGGCTATGAGAAATTTTGTCAAGAAAGGAAAAGAGAATTAAATGACCCTATTATGTCTCTCCAATTCTTTCATCAGAATAAGCTTCCATTTATTATGTGCATGAAATTTCAATAAATCCAATGTATATGAACTCCCAGTTTTAGCTAGAGAATTTACAATCAAGTGGTGGAATATAGTCAAAGACAAAGAATGATGTTCTATTAGTAATATTCAAGCAGAATTTTTAACTACTAAAACCAAAATCCAAAGTATGATGGCTTCCAGCAAAACAAAGGAAAACTTCAAAAAACATTTTCAAGATACATTAAGCCAGATTTCATCTAAAGAAGAAGCTGAAAGTTCTACTAAAATGGAGGAATGAGAGAAAGACCTCTATTATGAAAATGAAGATGACTGTTATGGCATTTTCTCTCTGTATTCCATGAATTTTTTGACAATAGCACATGGATCTTTGGTTACCCATGTGACTAAAGGATCCAAAAAAGGACGATTACAATACTATCAAGATTCTTTTCAAGAACATTATTGTAATATAGATTGTCAATTATTCAAAAGTTATGTTCAATTATTTTACTTTATGTCAAATCAAGATAAGGCCACTGTCGGCCATTTAGAGTGTATTATTGTACTTTAGAGACTATTCAGGATTCCTCATTCTCCTATATAATGACATTTGTATTCAAAACTAGGCAGGGTGTAGAAAGTTTTCTGGAAATCTTTGAGAAGTTTGCTCATTGTCTTCTTCAAAGTTTTCTCCTCAAAATTTGCAAGTGTTTCTATAATTAAATTATATTCAAGAGATATTTAAATCTATTTGTTCTTTATCAATTTGTTTCATTATATTTATGTTTTTCATGTCTTAATTGGATTATTTTTGTCACATTAAATTTCTTAAATGGAGTACCAAAAGGATTTAGAACATATTAAGCGAAGAAGTTTACAAATAGAATTAACTAAAATTTTGTTAAACGGTTTTGTAAAAATATCAGCCACTTGATCTTCGATACATGTCTTACAATAATCTATGACAATTTCTTTGTCTTGAACCAACTCACAAATGAAGTGGAACTTGATGTCAATGTGTTTGATACGTCCATGAAAAACGGGATTTTTTGTCAAATCAATAGAGGACTTGCTATCACAAAAGATCTTGGTAGGATCCTCTTGCTTGTGTTATAGAAACCCAAGCATCCTTTTCAACCCATAGCACTTAAGTAGCACTACTTGTTCCTGCCATGTACTCCACTTCAATAGTAGATAAAGCCACAACTTGCTGTTTTTTTTACGACTAGGAAAATACACCAGTACCCAAATAAAAAGCATTAACCTAAGTATTCTTTCTTTGAATCATATTACCAACCCAATCACTGTTTGTATATCTAACAAGGCTAGAATTATCAGTATGAGAATAAAAAATACATTAGACTGCGTATTACGGATGTATCTCAAAATTCGTTTAACTGCCTGCAAATGGGATTGGCGTGGGGACTCCATAAATCTACTAATCAAGCCAACTAAAAATTGGATCCAAAAGTGATGTCAGGTCTCGTAGAAGTCAAGTACTGGAGACTTCCAACCAATCTCCTAATATAAGTAGCATCAACAAATTCACCAGTACCATCTTTTGTCAATTTCAATTTTTCTTCAACTGGGGTCATTATTGGTTTGGCGGTATCCATTTTAAACCTTTTCAAAATATCACCTGCATACATTTTCTGGGAAATAAAAATACCACATTCCATTTGACAAACTTCAATACCAAGAAAATAAGACATTAATTCCAAATCTGTCATCTCAAAATGGCTAGTCATAGCCTCTCCAAATTCAGAAATTAATTTGGGATTATTGCCAGTAAAAATCAAATCATCCATATACAAACACACAATGAGAACATGTCCACCTAGATTGAATTTGATGTACCAAGTATGTTCATATGGGCATCTTTGAAATCCATGATCCATAAAATAAGAATCTATGCGAGTGTAACAAGTCCTAGGATTTTGTTTCAACCCATATAATGCCTTCTTGTATCAACCTATTAACTTTATTTTCTTCACCCCTTTTGACATAACCTACAGGCTGCTCAACATAAACTTCTTCTTCAAGAACACCATTTAAAAATGCAGACTTCACATCCATTTGATAAATTTTCCAACAATTATTGGCAGCAAGTGATATAATCATTCTAACAGTGTCAAGTCTAGCAACAGGTGCAAAGATCTCAAAATAATCAATACCTGCCTTCTGCTTGTAACCTTTAACAATCAACCTCGCTTTATAGCGATCTACCTCTCCAGTTGATTTGATTTTGGTCTTATACACCCATTTGACTCCAATTGGCTTCTTTGTTGGCGGAAGAGTGATCAACTCCCAAGTGCTATTTTTCTCAATGACATGTATCTCCTCATCCATGGCTTAAATCTAGTGATCATCTTTGACAGATTCCTTAAACGCAACTGGATCACAATCTACAAATAGTTCAAAATTTACAAAATCTTCATCAGACACATTATTATCATTAGAAATCACATAATCCTGCAATCATGAGCAGGCAAATGGCGCTGTCTCTGAGGGTGATTGGACGACTCTGCTGAAATAGGCGGGATAACTAGCTGAACTAACTGTGCACTAGAACTTCCTTCCTCCACTATTGGAATCATTGGTGGAGGTCTTGATGATGGCTCAGGATCCTTTTTGGACCAATCCCAAGCACCCTACTCATCAAAAGTAACATCTCTGCTTATGATCACTTTTCTTGTATCAGGGTTAAACAACTTGTACCCTTTTGTCTCATGACTATAACCAAGAAAAATACACTTTTCTGCTTTGTCATCCAATTTCTTCCTCAAAGCATCAGGTACATGGGCATAGGCAAGACAACCAAATACTTTTAAGTGAGAAATATGTGGTTTCTTACCCGTCCAAGCCTTATATGGAGTTCATCCATAATTACACCCTATAGGACACCTGTTTAACACATAAATGGCAAAAGAGACAGTTTCCAAAAACCATTAGGCATATTTTTAGAATGCATCATAGACATCACCGTAAATATCCATAACAGTTCTATTTTTTCTCTCAGCCACACCATTTTGCTGAGAAGTATACCTATCTGTCAATTGATGTTTAATGCCATATTTTTTCAAAAAATCATCACACACAAGAAATTCAGTGCCCCTATTAGTTCTCAAAATTTTAATGAAGTAACCACTTTATTTCTCCACATAATACTTGAACTTCTTAAACACATCACATGCATCAGATTTATTTTTCAAAAAATACTCCCATGTCTTTATGCTAAAATCATCAATAAAGGTGATAAAATACTTTCTACCACCATTGGAAGGAACCCCCACTGAGCACAGATATGAATGAACCAATTACAATGGTTTCTTTGCCCTCCAAGCCTTGCCTTTTGGAAAAGAATCTCTGTGCTTCTTTTCCAAGATACAAGACTCACACTACTTGTTAGGATAATTAATAAAAGGCAAACCGACAACCAAATTTTTCCTTGCAAGAAATTTCAAACTCCCAAAATTTAAGTGCCCAAAATGTATTCCAATGCCAAAGCCAAGTATCATCAAAAGTCACAGAACTAAAGCAAGGTAAATTACCAAAGTTTAGAGAAAGAGGCCACAAACGAGTACGATTTATATTTACCTCAGCAATTAATCCTAATTTATCATCAGTGATAGTGCCAACACCATGCTGAAAATGCAAATCAGATCGCTTTTCAGACAATTGCCCCAAACTCAACAAATTATGATATAAACTTGGCACATAAAACACACCAGATATAAAATTAGAAAACCCATCTTTTAGAGTAATTCCAATTTTTCCCTTTCCTAAAACAGGCACTTCTTCATTATTTTCAAATTCACATAAGATCTAAAAGATTCATCCAAGTCAGAAAATAATTCCTTTTTTTCACACATGTGATTGCTATAGCCAGAGTCAATAAACCATTCATTCTTTTTATTTTCTTCGGTCCCAAAACTCGAAAATAAAACAGTTTCTTATTTATCACCATTATTTTCAGTCACATTAGCATGAACTTCTCTATGTCATGATTTTTGTTATGCCAGCATTCATTTTGATAATGTCCAATTTTACAACAACAATAACATTTAATTTTAGATCTATCAACTCTTTGAAAATTATTATTTGGCTAATTATTTTGTCGATCCCTCCTAAAATTACTATTATTATTTCTTTGCTGGTAATTGAAATTATCTCTACTGCGACCTTGAAAATTACCTCTACCGCCACGTCTCTACCTCTAAAATTTTGACCTCCTTGATTTGCTTCAGCCAAATTCACCGTCTCCTCCTTTTGTTTGGGTTGATCCACCTTAGCTTGCAACGCCTCCTCAACCGTATCAGCTATCTGTTGACTGAAAGATATCTCATAGGTTACCAATTCCCCCTCCAGTACATCAAGTTTCAAAGTATTCAAGTCCTTGGTTGCCTCAAGAAACGTCTTTTTTGTGTGAAATTTTGTATTAAATGACTGTAGGATTTTGTTGACAACTTTAATTTCTTCGAGAACTTCACCGTTGGTTCTCATATGTGCATTGGCAAGATCAATAATCCTACCAATAAAATCTTTAACTGGCTCGGTTGGTTTCATCTGAGCCAACTCATATTGTCTCATGAGTTCTTGCAATTTGATTTTTCTTACGTCAGCTGTACCACGATTTGAATTCACCAAAATTGTCCAAACTTCTTTTTGTAGTTTTTGCATTCATAAATTTATTAAATACAAGCAACTGGACCTTGGTATTGAGGTAGTAACGTACCTTGCAATCCAATTGTCTATTTTTCTCCAACTCTTTAATTTCTTCGGCTGTCAACTGTGCGCCTTCTTAGGGTTCATCGAATCCTTGATTGACAATAGGCCAACTCCAATACAAATAAAGAAATTTTGCATCTGACTTTGCCATGCCTCAAAATAATTTTTGCCATCAAAGACAAAACGGGACAATCCTTTAAGATATTGAACTATCCATATAAATATATATATATTAATTTATCCAAGATCACACAAAGCTCTGATACCAATTTAAAGGATTTAAAATCCCTAAAATAAAGTTAACCCACTAAAAAGGAAAGCAATGAAGCAAAAATAAATAAAAAATAAAAAACAAGAAGAGCCGAGCCTACAATTTGATCAAAGCAGCACAATTAATTTGGTCGGCTAAGATTTGATGCAATAACTATTGTTTTATTATGAAATTTTTAAACACACGCAGAGGACATTAGCAACAATAATTTTTAATTTCTAATTCTAAAAAACACCACACACTAAAAGGGCACAAACACCAACCTAATCATATATAAAGGACTAAACCAAAACATATTTGGATTTAGGCTCACAAACTTAAACACATACAAATAGAATTTAACAAATAGACCAATTCTTTTGGTACTTGGTTTAATTCCTACAAAAGCTGTACAATATTTAATGAGGTTCTGAAGAAAAATTAATAGGCTCTTGAAAAGTGATTTGTTGGATACTAAATCAAAATTTCCAAGGAAAAAAGAACTAGAATTTCCCGTCAGATCTGTATATAATTCTTCTATATTGATTATTGCATTTTTTTAAATTCGTACTCAGAACTATGGGATCTGGTGACATACATAGTGAATGGTTAAAGAATGAACTTTGTTGGCCATTTTACTTTTTCCTTAAGAATTCAGATCAATTACTATGAATATTAAATGCTTTGGTTCAAGGACATGTGGATTATTTATTGAAAGTTTTGTGTACAAGTGGTGTTGGATTTTAATTTCTTTTTACATAAATTATGCTATTAGAAAATTATGGTTATTGAGAAAGACAATTTATTTTTGTTATTGAAGCTCTTTTATTTATAGAAAAATGATGACGTAGAAAGCGTAAACCATGTTTCATACTCTTACCTTCTTAATTTTAGGATATTGTTTTGTTATACTTGAGAAGATGCATGTTGTATAGTGGTACATCTTTTTTCATCATGTTTTTAATCACAAGCACAAAATTATTCGGCAGTTTTCAATTCAGTTATCCAAAATGCCTCACATATTGTCTTTTATGGTGTAGGTCAATTTGATTGAAATTCACTTCAATTCAGTGGGAAATGTATGTGGTGCCCAAATAAAAACCTATAAGCATCCTTATCTGGCAAGTTGAAACTTCACTACTATTCTTATGCACTGAGCCTTAATTTTATACCCTCTTCGAATGACTTAATGAAAAGTCATTTTATTTGCTTTGAAATGCTATTAAATTGTATATATATTACCATTCTTTTTGTTGTATATATTTTTTATATTTAAGAGATTTTTTGGAGTGTTGCAGGTTGAGAACTTTGCAACTGATAATAGAGCGGGGATTAGCAGAACTTTGCATTGAATTAGTGTAATTAGGAAAAGGACTTGGGCCTCCAGGAGTTGAAAAAGTACAATTATTAGGTGAATGACTATTTTGTTTTTACTTCTTAAGTTTGTACTGCTTATTTTATGATGCTTTCTGAGTAGGTATTAAGTTGTAAATATGATCAAATAATCATCTATGCACTTGAGGTTCAGGATAATAAAGTTTATGAAAATTATACATATTTGTCTATGATATTTTGGTAAATACCTTAAATGTAGGTAGAGTAAGGGTCATTAGTTAATATTCTGCGAGTTTTATATTGACTCAAGAACTTTCTTATTCTTTTTAAGAGTACCTGATTGCTCTTTTTTGTTATTTCTGTAAATTCGAAGGATATGGACAGCATGCTTCTTGGTTTAACTTTGGTAATATTTTGGTGCAATTTTTGTTATTGTTTCTGTCTTGGTTTCTTCATGCAATATGCTGAATATCTTAAGTATTACAGGTTGTTTTTTTTCCCCATTTTGAACAATCAAGGACAAAGGAAGAAACTAGCCACCTGAAAGCATTGAATGTGATTTTGTTGGTGTTCGCATGTATGTTACCAGATCCCATTTCCGATTTTAATGTATTTCCATTTTCCATCAATAATCAAGAAATGTTAATTAACTACTTTGTTATCAAATTTTTATTGCATTATTTGTGTTGAATTTATTTGCCTTTATAGTTTTCGATAGAGCAACTGTCTAGAGATCTTGATAGCTACTTTAATTTGAGGTATTGTTAAACTTGAGTTTTTTATTTTATTTTGTAATTATTAATTGTTGAATTTGTTTGAGAAAATGATGAATATTTTGATTAATTATATGTCATAATCCCTTATTGCATTTTTATTGCTTTACATTGTATGTCAATTTTTTGCGTAACGGGTGGTGGAGGAGAACAAAAGTGCTTGAATCCGCTATGTTACTCTGATCCTAAATAGTATAGTGTGAATTATTCGTCAGTAATTTAGTGAAGGTGATGATTCATCAGAGGTTATAAATTGTCTTTTCCTAATTAATAGTAGTATGAATTCTTGGTCAATAACTAGAATCACTTCTTTAGATAGCTATTAGGCTGGATATTTTAGTCTTGGCACTTTATTTTGAGGAATGTTCCGGAATTCAACTTTGTAATGAGATTCTTTTGTCTTCGATGCCTTTTTTGTGGAAATTAAAATTGTGGGTAATACTTCACTATATATGAATAATATGGAACTCTTTTAACATAAAGTTTCATAGGATGGCGTGCGAATATGAGCATATTTTGGAAGAGATTGTGAGAGTTGGGTTTCTTGAAGCTAAATTAATATGTGAATGGTATCAGTTTTAAAACTTTTAGACATTTAAAACCATTTTTTTTGCCCCTTTCAGCATTTTTTTCATTTTTATTTGGTTCACATCTATCATGGAACTATATATTTGATGATCTAGAAAGGTGGAAGGTTTACACTGGACAAGGTTAAAAAACACTACACAGTTTAGTTGAGATATGAGCAGGTAGAGGATGTTTAACTTTTGAATTCTCACAATTTTTATGTTAGCAACAGATAAAACTTATCTTGGCTGCAAAAGCCAAATCAAAATTTCCCAACTCAAATGAATCCTGGGAACTAGACTTGATCTTTTGGTTTTATGTACTCCATTTATATTCTAGATATACCATTACAACTCCTCTAATGCATTACCTTAATTAATGTTTTGGAATTCAAGGTTTTAATTTTGCTCAGTTGGGTATGGTTCGGTCAAGTGTAATAGTGTAGAGAGCAGACTTGATTTATTAATTAATTTATGTCTGAATAAGAGTTTGTATTGACTTCATTGTTTTCAGATACTTGAAACATCTTGATTCAATCATTTAATGTTGTTTTTGTCAGAATGACATTGCAAGTATGAGGAAGGACAATACATTATGAAGAATGTAGTTATAACTTTTGAATGGGTGCTGGTAATGGATTTGGCTTTTAAGTTCGAATGTGGTAGCACTTGATCCAAATTTCATGAAGATGTAAATGGAGCGTATAGTTTCGGCTTATTTGTATCTCCTATCATTAGCTAAGAAATATGTTGGATTATATTCGTTATCGTTGTACATCTAAACAACGACTAAAGTAGATGATCTATTGAATCTTATTCAAGCTACACATCAACTTTCCAATGTTTACATCATTCGTTTTCTTTATTGTTCCACTACCAATCACTCATATATATTATTCTTCATATTGTTTTGTCATCTATCTATCTCTCATATAGGCTTGAATTCTTAAATAATCAAAGATGATATGAAAACATCACATTCTTCATTTTGCTCTAGCTAAATTTAGGCACCGAGAGATGAAAAAATAGTGTGTGTTATTTTAACAATTGGTATTTATTGTTCACCATATATATTGATTGTCATACTTAGAAAACAAAAAGTAATGTTCAATGGGTATAAATTACAATAATATAGAAAAGTAAATTTTGTTTACCAATTGTGGAATCAAGTATACACTAGTCTATATGGGAGTCAAACATTTACTCTCACTTAAAAAGTCTAAGAATTTTCATAGGGTAACACTATGCTTTTTCTCATGAGTTAGGTCATGAATTCGACTCACCAATAAGTAGATAGGATCATGTCCAATTTGATCCCATATTTATCACCACTACCCAATTTAGCCTCTCATGTTTGAAAAAAAACGGCAAATTCAGGATGCCACACTTAATGAAAAATTTAAAAGAAAAGTAACGGAAAAGGAGAAGGGATTTAATCTGTATGTTACATGCCTTGCAATAGCAAGTAGTAATGTTTAAGGTCATTTCTTTATTTTATTTTTTTCAAATTCTAATTGAATTACTTATCATTTGGTTATTGTATAGTACAATTGTGTAAATTATTAAAATCTAGTATAATGTGGATAAATAAAAATGTATTTAAATGAAAATTTGACAGAATATATATATATATATATATATATATATATATATATATATAATTATAATTGCATCTGAAAAATCAATCGGGACTTAAAGTAAAGAAACTATACTAATTGGCAAAAAATGTGAACATTATTTGATGGCCATGATAGTTCGTATATGTACATGCTAAAGAGAAGACAAATCTAAAAAATTAGTAGGAAAAGTAAATATTTTGTTTGAATTGGGACAAAGGTAACCAATGTTTGATAGTCGGAAATGCTGAGGATTTGTGACAATGGTAAAATTAAAATCCATAGAGTGGGAAATTAATATGCTATTTGTTTAAATTTGAGGAAAACTTTTGATTCCAAAATATTTAATTTTGAATATATCATGAATGAAACAAAAATTTAAAGATTAAGACTTTTAGCATCAAATTTGTCACAACTGATAAAAACTTAATGCAAATAGTTATGGTTAGAACCGATAATTTGAATATATTTATATTTGAAATATATGTATGTTTATCATGATCGGTGTACATACTTTACCAAATATGTCGATCAGAATATTGCAAATGCAACAATTAATAGTGCTAAACAAACTTCGTATATCGGAATATTGCAAATGCAACAATTAATAGTGCTAAACAAACTTCGTATTTATGATATGTGAAGGAAAATTTTCGGACAACGAAGCGCAATTTAGGTGGTAAAATACTTCCCCTATAACTTATTGGTCATGAGTTCAAGTCATTAAGGGGTATGAAGATGGTGGTTTTTAAATAAAGAAAAATTAATAATTAGAAAAATTTACAATCAGGAAACAAAATAAAGAAATTGTACAACTTGGTTAAATGTGTGCACTCCATGGACCAATTCATATAGCATAACACATAGATGTGTTTTAGTATTTGTGACTTAAATAATGTTATAGTATTATGCATAATAGTAATTTTGATAATAATAAAATTTTTAGTGATTGAATTCTTACTTAAATCACATGATTTAATATTACACATATGTACACTATTAGTATCAATAACTAACACGTTCTACAGAGTTATAGTACTAGTTATTAAATTATTACTTATAAAATACATAGAATAATTCCATACTTACATACGTTATTAATACTTTTGAATTAAATAACATTATAGTCTTATACATGGTAGTAATTTAGACAACAATGAACTTTATTGATTGGAATAATGTAAATTAATCTCAATTATTATGGTACATTATTCTCAAAATTGTGTATTTGAAAAAGACTGATATAAGAAACTATTGAATGAATATAACAAGGTTGGATCAATCAACAACAAGTAATAAAAGAAAAATATTTAATCTTAAATCTCCGTTAGAAAGGTTTCGATATAAAGTTAGTATATTACAATAATCACATTTTACAAAAATTATGTAAAAAATAGAGAAAATAAATAATGCCTTGTCCATAGAATATCTCACATGAAGTACACGAAAAAAATAATATAGCTAATAATGATTAATCAAAGTAATGAAGTTAAAATTTCTTATTATATACTTAAATGAGCTAAATAAAGTCTAGCAAATAACTATAAATTTACGATTTCTTTTACGAAACTATTTTCTTATATTTTAAAAATTTGTATAATATAATATTATGTACTTTTAAAAATTATACTTTACAAATCCTTAAAACTAAAATACCCGTACCCAATCCAATAAAAATCAAGGTTGGTGGGAGCCGTAAAGCCCAGGGCCTGTGGACTGTGGACTGTGGAGCCCAATTGTAGTAGGTAAGTGAATTCAGGTCTATACTCTCCAGCTGCGCATTAACATTTTGCATCACATCCCCACCACCTACCATCAAACGTACTATAGCACAAACAGATACAGAACCATTTTCATGATCACTGCCAAGCTCCTGTATACCTCTGAAACGACCTCCACCTCAAAAACCACCAGAATCCTCTCTGAACCAACAGATTTCCTCATCTCCCATCGCCCACGGCCCACCATCCCATTCCAGGGAACCACCAATCCCGCCGACGAACCTCGGCATCCGCACCGCTAAAAACCTTCACTCGGAAGGTGTCTACTTTTCTTTTTCATTCACAGAAACAGAATGTATTAACATTTTTATGGTATCGAAGATATTCATTTAAATTTTTATTAAGTTTTCTTCATATCCCATAATGAATTGCGAGTTTTTTTAGCGTTTCTCGATTTTTTGTCAGAATCCTGTTGGAATTTTAGTGGGTGTATTCGATGAAGCTTAAAGGTGTTAATTTTATTGTAGATGCATTTTGATCTGTTGATTTTGTTGAATAAAAATTATGGATTTTCAACGGGCTATTATTGCTCGTAGCTAATGTAATCTGTCTAGCTTTATAGTTTCCGTGAGTTTGATGTTTGTAGCTTAATTAGTCTTCAGATTCTTGTATTTGATCTCATATTGTAATGTGACACTCCATTATTGACTAATATTTTCTTTTGTTTACTCAAATGCAATGTAATTTCTTTGATAAATTGTATGATTAGTTTTTCGGTATGATTTCTTGTGTATACTCAAATGTTGATTGTGTGGTTTTCTGTGTGAAATATGACATACATGTTCTTTTATTTATTTTTTGTTGGAATCAGGTATCTTTTATGGAGGGATTAATTAGTGCACGAGCAAATCCTATTCTTCCATATTGTGTGCAAGAGAACTCTCTGTTTCTGCCTAAAACTTCTCTGAGACTAAAGACTATTGGCTTTCATAATAAACTTGAGATAATGAGAAATCCGAAAACATTCACTTCAATCAATGCTTCTGTTCAGCCACTTGAGGCCTCAAAAGAGGATCAGTTTCACAACACACATTGCCATCAAAAGGTAATATTCAAGATCTGAGAACAAATCCATTAGTTCTTACAGAGATATGTAATTTAAATTGTGTTGCACAAGAAAATTTAGTTAGCTCCATTGGAATTGTCTTTTTTTGTCTTACCAATTTTACAAATTCTACTAAAATGGTAGTATGCAAATGGATACGAGGATCATTTTTACAGCATCGAGATAGACTATTCTAATGTTACTGATGGATGCATTCTTTGAATTTGCAAGAGGTCGTTGAGGTGTGGCACAATACTGATGCAGTATGCTTCGATGTGGATAGCACAGTGTGCCTAGATGAGGGCATTGATGAACTTGCTGAATTTTGTGGTGCAGGAAATGCTGTTGCTGAATGGACTGCTAGGTTATATGCCTTGGATTTTAATAGAGATTGTTTAGTTGTTATTTTTTGGGAGAATTAAATATTTGATCTAGTTGTGCTCCCATTACTAGGGCAATGAGTGGTTCTGTTCCTTTCGAGGATGCCTTGGCTGCAAGGTTGTCTCTATTTAACCCTTCTCTATCTCAAGTCCAGGATTTCCTTGAAAAGAGACCTCCAAGGTAAGAATCTTAATTAATTATCAGAAGCTTGTCCTACTACATCTATCACTCATCCTATTTTAATGATTACAATTAGGCTCCAAGCACTTCAACAATTGTCACAGTCACCAATATGAAATATTGACATTAAAATCTGAAAAAGGATTATGTTTAGTCATTTTATCTTTCAATTGTGTTCAGCAGTGCAATTTATGTAACTAATATAGTGCAATTTAGTTCTGATCGACTCTGGATCAGGATTATTGATGCACAGTTATAAAGGACTGAGGCATGCAAATTGCAATTCACCAAAATCAATTGTTAGTGTATGCATATCAGGACTTTCAGAACCGCTTCCATTATAAGAGACGAGGTATCATGGAAGTGCTCACAAAAAACATAATTCGAACGAAATAATAAGAAACAAGTAGTTTTAGCCATTAATGAATGTTTGGACACTTTGATCACATTTTACTATGTTTTGAGCATTCACATCTAGAGTTTCTTTAAATATTACTTTGACATGATGCATAAAGATGACATATATAATAGTGCATTGTTATGTAGAATAAAATGGTACATCTGTTTTGAGCTTGTCATTAATCTCTTGAATTCTCTGTTTCTGGAAGAAAACAAAATGTTTTTGTTAATTGGTTTACATGGTTTAACTGGTATTGGTTTGCAGAATTTCCCCTGGGATTGATGAGTTGGTTAAAAAGCTGAAGACTAAAAACATTGATGTTTATCTGATCTCCGGTGGATTCCGCCAAATGATCAATGTATAAGTTTCTCTCTTAGAGTGACTTGTTTTCAGATTAATGATCCTTCTTCAGATCCCAAAAGGCATCTCTTGCTGAGTCTCTGAACTCCTAGATTTTTTCTCATTACGTCTAGATGTCTGTTAGAATACTTTATTCTGTAATCATGTAATAAATATATTGCTTTAACTGAGGTCCCAGAAGGTTCTGTATTGTGGTTGATGTTACCCAATTTATGTTCTAGAACTGGCAAGTAAAGTAAGGTTCAGCAACCTGATTTTTGCCCCGTAATATTTTCATCTGCTACTTCTCCCTGAACAGTGCATAAAAATTCATTTCTTTTAACCCTAAGAGAGCTGCAAGTTTCATGCGTAGGCATAAGTTCCATGTGCAAGTATTTCTAGATTCTAAATTGATGTTTTTGACAGCCTGTTGCGTCAATCCTTGGTATTCCTGTTAGTCACATTTTTGCCAATCAACTACTTTTTGGAAGTTCTGGGGAGTTTTTGGGGTTTGACGGAAATGAGCCAACTTCCAGGAGTGGAGGAAAAGCTACTGCAGTTCAGCTGATAAGGAAGGTATGTTAAAACTTAAAACGGTTTTTCTATTTTGTTTATTTGTTGCTGAATATTGACCAAATGTTTCACCATCTTTTCAGGCTCATGGATACAGATCATTGGTCATGATTGGTGATGGTGCAACTAAGGATCTTGAGGTCGGAAATAATTTTTTCTTGTCTGCCTTATCAGACCCCTTCCTGTCTTGGATGTTATTCACAACCCAAGGAAACGGAAAAGGAAATTTGATCCTCAATGAAAGCTTTTGTTTCCACATGTCAACTTTCAATTACCATTCTCCAAATTTTTAGAGTCTAATACTCTAATAACCCACTATATACAGAGTCTGCTTACACGAATAGCAAGATAAAGAAATTCAGAGCTCCAACTAAGTATCTTCCATGGAGGAAATAATTTCACGCCTTAAATTTATCTGCTTACAAGTATATATTACTGTGGTCAGACAATGCATACAAGTGCTCATACTCCAGGAAAATCATACTGAACTTTGGGTGTGGATTTATGCACCTAAATTTTGAAAAAAAGTTTTGCTTTCCATTTCTCACAGTATCTCTACTTTTTTTGTACTTATTGTAGGCTCGCCAGCCAGGGGGTGCAGACTTGTTTATATGCTATGCTGGGGTTCAACTTCGCAAAGAGGCTGTTGCAGCTAAAGCTGATTGGCTGGTGGTCAATTTTAAAGACCTGATTAATGCCTTGGAATAGCAAGCATTATTTTTTCTTGTTCTTTTTCTATTTTTGGTTCTCTCTTTCTTTCTAATATCATTAATTTGTTGGGGTACTGGAGGTTGGCCCACGCTTCCGATCTTTTTTCATTAGTATGTCTGTTCTTTTGCCTACATTTCATGTATGTAACTTCAGTTTAAATATATGCAATCTATAAGTTTGTGCCAGTTGTATCACCTTATATCTGATGGATAGTCTTACTATTCTTACCCAAGAAAAAAAAAAAAATCCTGTCTCTCTCCTTTCAATTTATTTGTAACATTTTGTTGGCGTGTTAAATAATTTTCTTCCCTTATTTTTTGTTTCTGTTCTTTTGCTTAATCTTATGTCCTTCATACATAAAAGCGGTGAAGAGAGGTAAGAGTTTTATTTACCTTAATTTGGCACATATCTGGACTAAACAATATTTGACACTATACAGAGGATTGACTGGTTTCGATAGAACTCATTCAGCAGCTTTAGGAGAAACTTCAATAGACTGGTATATATTGAGTGTGAAGTTTAGGGATTGGACACTGTTCCTTCTTGAGGATTGAGATTCTATACTTACTCTACTTGAATCTCATACTTTCTAAATGGGGGTGCCTAGGACACCTCATCCTGTCATTTCGTTGTTGTTCTAGCTCTTCATTGATGTCAGTTGCTGTGGATCGAGCATTGTAAAGCTTTGTCTTTAGAATCCTCCAAGTTTTGGTACTTCTGTTGGGTGTACGGTTTTTGATATCAATTACAACAGGCATCACAAGGCCAGTGCCTTGCAAATGACGGTATTGTTCAACCATACCTTTCTTGATTTGTTGTAACTTTTTGTGGAGCTTTGACATGACCTGGCTAATGCTGGTCCAAAGTATACGTGGTTCGCACTTCTCTTCTTGAAGTTTCATATTTGTACTTTCATTAGGAGTAAGGGGAAGTTATCTTTCATGATTTTGTATGGCTTCTTGTGGATGCTAGAGGACTCAGAGTAGTTCTTTGGATTTTCTATCTTGATTTGATTCACTTGGATGTTACATGGATGGAGGCAAAACTCTAGCTATTATGCATATCTTATAAGTAATCTTGTAAAACTGAAGTTAATGTTTGTAGCAAAAAAATGATAGAGGGAGGAATAAACAACTAGCAGAGAATTTGAGGCTTTTTGTGCCGAAAGTTGTGTAATTCACAAATAACTCGAATTGAAATAGTCTTTTGTTCTTTCTCATAAACTTGTTCATTAGTTTCCTTTGTGTGCTAAGCAATGCTATTAGAAACCATCACATGGATTTGGAATTCATTAGAATTCTACTTTGGAAAACAATGACTTTTAAGGCATCCGAACTTAAGGTTGACACTGTATTTAGAATTCAATGAAGTGGACTCGGTGATGCACGAACTAATCATTAGTTATTTGTTTGTCATAAATGGAATCTTTCATGAATGACGAAATCAGCAGAAAGGACAATATGTTTTTGCTATGCATCTTGGCTGGTTCCTTTCACAAACTAGCATGAGGAAGATGACATCTATAAACTACGGAAAAAGGGTAGGATGTTTTTACAGTTCCCTTTGTCACTTAGGAGGGAGAGTGATATATATAACCATGGTTCTTCTCTTTGATGATTTCTGCCCACCTCCCGACCGGGTTAAGTCTTAGCTATTCACTTTGTATTGTGGAATGGGTATGACAACCGTTGAAATGACTGAAAAGCAGGTGGATCTTATTACTTTTCAACCATCCAATAATGTGTAATACTCACTCCGCAATGCAGAATAAAAATTTTTTTTTCTCGACCGGACATATGCCATGATTTACACGATACACATCGTAACACACTGTTTCTTTTTCTTCTTTTGTTATCGTGCTTTTTGTCTTGCATCTTATAATCTATGAATTTATCTGTAAGCATTTGTTTCATGAAAAATATTTAGCTAGAACTAATTTTTGGCCTCTCCCACCCTACACCTTATGGCTAGGATTTAATTTTATGAAATCTCTCTTACATCAGTTGATGTTATATATTCCACATAATGTTTAATTTACATCATAAGATCTACAAGTTGTTTTCTTTTGTTTTCTTTATTTTTAATAAAGAGGACTACGGTAGATCTTCACATATCTTTTGGTGGATCAAACCCATAATCTAGATCATAAAAGAAATGTAATTTTATCATCAGAGTTACACTTTATTGTCGTTTCATAGTTTTCTAATATAGTCGGATTTATCTTCTGTACATCTTTTACTCTAGTTGCTTTATACAAGAGGGATGGAGAGGAGGCGCAAATGGGGGAATGACGGAAAATTTTACATGGATCCAATCTATCTTAGGTGGAATGGATTCTTAGTCCACATTCTTCCATATTACACTAATTCATTAAAAATAAACATTTTCAAGGTGATGTGGATGAATATAGATTAAGAAATCTATCCCACTTACTGTGGATCGGAATTATGTAAGACTCTGTGTATAAGATTTTCCAAAAATTCGGGAGGTAAGAAAAGTAGGACAAATCTCACAATTGGGAAAAAGACAAAATTGGTCATAAAACTCACATATCTAGCACATGAGAAGGAGAACGATCAAAAGTTGTGGCAAATCCACTTCCCCCTTATTATGTTAATTAATAACTTCTTATATACAATTATTAGGATCAGATTATGGTTGTCACAATATTTTCTAAAATAAAAAATATAGTAATATGGACGAAGTGAGTTCAATTTTAATACAACATGTACTAAAAAAATACATTAAGTATGAAAATTACATGTCTAGATTTATGTATTAAGTTTCAAAAGCCTTTGAAATCTTTACCTTTACAAGAGACATCTATTCTTGATTTTGAATATATAATCATTTTTAATTGTATGATTTAGAGACTCTACAATTTTAAAGGGTCAATATGAAAAAAAAAAAAAAAGTAATAATTAACAAATTTTAGGGGTGAATTAAACGTGGTTCCGCCACTGTCTGCATCTAGAATGGTACATTGAAGTTTGGCTGCCAAAGTTTTCTTGTTCAAAGTTTTCTACAACTTGCATGATCCTCTTGTATGGTTATTCATTTACTACTATCAATGGCGGAACTAGAAAATTTACTTAGGAGGGACGATAGTATAAATTTTGAAAACTTTTAGGGAGATAAAATGAAAACTTATAAATTTTCTAAATAAAATTTATAAATTTTCCAAAATGTAAAGGGGACGATCGCCCCTGCCTGCCCCTACCCCTGCGCCACTGACTACTATTTCCTTTTAGGACTGACAGCCAAAAACCAATGGCCATCAATATTTATATATCACATTTATTTTGCATCTACTTATGCATTGGAAAATACTCTAATATAGTTTCGTGATGAAAGAATGGACCTATTCTTGCGCATCTGTAATTTTCCGGTTTATAACAGTTCGTTTGGTGGTCAGTGTTGATAAAGTAAGAAATAGGTTGTAAATAAACAAATCGAACACTCTACTATTCATAATTTTGTTTAATTATTTTAGTGAACTTTTAATTTTGCTTAAATTTGTCTTATTTATCTTTTGAATTGAATTTAAATGAATTTTTATCGAGTCGAACTCAAATCAAACTTGAATAGTTTGATTTTTTTATATACTATAAAATAGTGTATCAATACAAAATAACAAATACAAAATGACAAATAAAATATACTGATGTCTCATTAGATTCGAAAACAAATAAAAAAAATTCAACCAAAAATCTAAAATTAAAAGATATCGTAATTTAATAAGATATTGACACGTGAACTGATTTAAAAAAATGGGTTTGTGAAGAATTTTCCTTGTGACATAACAGGAAAAACTAGTTTTAATCCATAAAGTCAATGGTTGTTGGGTTGGCAGGGGGGGTTTGACAAGGCACACACCTTAAGTTTAAGAAACGAAAATGGAGGGAAATTAATTACCTATTAAAATCTTGACCTAATTGATTTAGCCCCCTTGACCTTTCAAACTTTGGCTTAAAGCGGGGATTATAAAAGTTTATTTGAAATTGGCATCATCATGTGGGGAAATTTTTATACGGATCCAATCTACAGTAAATAGAATGGATCTCTTAATTCACATTCATTTACATCATTCTAAAAAACTTTATTCTAATGATATTTATTTTAATGAATTAGAGTAATGTGAATGAATGTGAATCAAGAGATTTATCTCACTTATCGTAGATTAGATCCATATAAAAATTTCCCTATCATATGGGTCTACTAATACTATGATAGTGCATCATCATGTGGGGTCTAATACTATGTTTACTGAAACAATTATGAAGTAATTTATACTTTTTATGTAATTTTCTACGAAAGAAAAAACATCCATATTATAGGATATATATCATGACCATAATTTCTTCTTTTTTTTTGTTGTCTTTCCAATTAATTTTAATTGAAATATTACACAGATATAAAATGTGTCAATGTGTCAATAAGATTAGGTTAACGTGGTGGCTTACAAAAAAGTCATTTTTCACTCATTCCTTTATATAATCTTCACCTATTACGCGTACTAGCAAAGTATATCAACCTCCTCCCCTTTCTCCCCAAAAAAGAGAGAGAGGCAGAAAAGATGAGGGGAAATATTCGGTTGCCATTCCAAACAAATTAAATAATAATAATAATAAATAAAATAAAATAAAATCTCCAAGTGAAAAATGAAGAATTGTTATTTGCATTTCTTATTCTCACATTCATTTATTTTTTCACAAAAAAAAAAAAACAATGTACTTTTTCCTTATACATAAAATGAATTCACAATAATGCCTAGCACATTATTAAACAATTTAAACTTTCACATAACTGTACACTATATTATTTAAAAATTATCCGAAAATTGTTGTTAGTTGTGGAGGACAGTTTAAGCACTAATTAAAGTCACTTCTTGCATCTCCCATAAATTACAACTAGTGAAAAAGGCACACTCAATAGACAATTTTAAAATATATATATAAAAAAATAAAAATAGAAAATAGAAATAAGGGAGTTAGAAGTGATTAGTGGGTAGTTAGTGGTTATATAAGGGTATCAATTAAAATTAATTATGTAAATAATAAATTTATAATGACCTCACGCCAAACTCCTACCCATGCTTTATATATAATATAGTTAATTCTATGATAGAAGGTTATAATCCTATACAGTAGGCAAATTTCAGAGAACTAAGTTCCAGTTTGGGTTGCAGTATTTTTGTAAAGATGGTAATTTTAGATGATAGATGTATTTTAACCCCATATTTGGTATGCAGGAATGACCTAGAATGGAAAGATCTTTCCAACTTATATTTTTCCATTTTTTATTTGGTATAACCCTTTCAAGTTGGAAAGCCTATTTCACCAGGAAAAGTCATTCCAACTAAATCCTGGAAAGCTCATCACTCAAAAAAACTTGAGGAAAGTTCATTCCAACTCCAATATGAAAAGAAAAAATTATGGGATGTCAATTTTATCTACTCATTTTAAAATTTGAATCCAAATATAATATTTACAAGCAAATATAATTATATGTAAAATAAATAAATAAAATACACAATGTGGTCATTTTTTTTTCATATCCATCTTATTTAATAAATATAAACCTTTTTAAATAAATATATTATTGTAAAATTAGCTTAATTTTACTACTTAATTAATATGCATTTGAATGCAAAAAAAAAAAATTACTATTGTGTAATTTTCTAAATTTTGTATCCTTAACACAAAATATTTAAAGTTTCTCACACACATGGAAATGTTAATAATATAAATTAAAATAAAAAAATAAAAATTTGTTATATTTCTTAAAAAACATCAGGGGTATGTAAGTAAAATTAATATAAAATCCTTTCCATTCGAACATCTAAAAATCATTATACCAAACACTAAAAAAGAATACTCATTCCATTCTACCTTTAGTCACCAAATGTAAAATTGGATTAAGTATTCTTGTCTATTTTAGGTTGAAACACATTCTGCCTGGAATGACCATTCCATTCCAAGCCATTCCTGCGTACCAAAGTATTTTGTAGGAATGATTCCATAAATTTAAGAGTAAAGATTTCTAGTGTCAAAAGCACTTTTAGGCCCCGTTTGGGGTTGCAGTGTTTTTGTTAAAAAAGTGCTTTTAAATGATAAAAGCACTTCTAGAGTGTTTGGTAAACATCATTCCACAAATTTAAGAGTAGAGCTTTTAGTCTCAAAAGCACTTTTAATTCAAGTTAAAAATTGCTACTTTTGAATTAGCTTTTTCTTTTTAAAGCAATTAAAGATAAAGTTTGACTATTTTATTATTAGTTTAAAACTAAATAAATATAGAAATACTCCCAAAAAAATTCAAAATCATGCATTATCACATATAAAAAGAACTTATGTAATTTTCTCCCAAACAATAAAATTAAGAATTTACAAAGGACTTTCTTTCAAAATTCTAATGAATAAAGTGTTTTGTGATAAGCCACCACAACCCCAAACGGGATCTTAATACAATTCGAAAACCGCTGCTTTTGGAAAAGATTTTCTTTTGAAAACAATTAAAGATACATTTTACCATTCTATCATAAATTTTCACAAATTAAAGAAATATAAAATTACATTTTAAAATTTAAAATCATAAATTATCCAATAAATGAAGTACTTATGCAAGTATACTTCCAAGCAATAAAATTAAACACTCACTGAATACTTTCTTCCAAAAATAATAAAAATATTGTTTTTAAATAAGTTACCGCAATTTCAAACTAGACCTAAATATAATTTCACACCCTATGAAAATAAATGAAAAATATATTAACACAAACACATATATATATCAGGACTAAATACCCCTTTTTCCTCAATCAGTTCTCCCACCCTATCCGCATGCTTTAATTCCATTGTCTCCCAAGTTAACTGTGTCCCCATGTCCTGTAAAACCATCACATGCCACGTTGCTTATTCATAAAGGAATCACGTGATTATTAAAATATTTTCATTTCTGTTTAATTGTATCTTTAAAAAAACCACTCTCATTACTAGTTGTCTTTTTCTTATCATTTTCTCTGTATTTTTTAGTGTTGATAAGAAAATCTGACTCACTAGGGTTAAATCGTGTGTAGTATCGTCAAAAGTAAAGTTAAGCACCGCGCATAGGACCTACGTCCAAATCACTTAAAAATAAAAAGGACAGGACTATGTCCTCCGGGGTAGGTTCCGATGCTCAAGTTAGTATTTAGACCAGAGGGTAAAATTTAATAAGAATTCAGAGTTTGAATAATTAGGAAAGTAATTAATTGAATCCGACCTGTCACTTTGATATTTATACTTGAAATCGATGGATCGGATCAATCCGTGGGTCGAATATATAATAATTGACCCATTTGGTCCTATTTGAACCACAAGGATAAAATTACTAAAATACCCTTAGTAGACCTGGGCATAGAGCCACGTGTAATATTGTCATTGGGTGTATTATTTTGGCATCATCATTTGCCCCCAGTCTCAAGTCAAAATTTTTCGGGTTGAGAGTGCCTAGTACTTGATGTCGTATTCGCACTCGGCCGGAGCCGTAGTATTGATCGGGGCCAATTTTATGAGTTAAAAAATGAAATATGTATTTTTTGGAGAAAAATATTTTTTAAATATTTATTTGAGAATTATTTTAAAAAATTTATCTACGTGAGTAGAAAAATAAAAAATTTAATTACACCAGAGTGTACCTGAGTCAAGGCTTAAAGTGCTGTATAGAATCTTTCTTAGAGTAAAATAACCTTGGAATTTATTTGTCATTGGTACCAATACTGTTGTAGAGTTCCCTACTACTTGGAGTAGTGTTGTGAAGTTCCCTACTAATGTGGACTACTACTGTGAAGCAATGTTGTGGAGTTCCCTACTACTGTGAAGTAATGTTGTGGAGTACTGCTACGGAGTACTACTGCTGTGGAACAGTGCTGTGGATTTCTTTATTACTGTAGAGTAATGCCGTGAAGTACTGCTGTGAAACTCCTTACTGCCATGGAGTAGGCTGTGGAGTTCCCTACTTGAGTATCCCATGATTTTAGGATTTTGGACTACTTCAATACTACTACAACTCCATGTCTAGGGTACTATAGTAACACCACTCCGATTGCATCAAAATACTACAGTACTACTTGTACCACTCCAATTTATCCACGACATTCCAAGTAATAAGTTAATTTTTTTTAATGAGACATGCACTTTTTCTTTTTTCTTTTTTTTTAATATAAGACGAGCACTTTTTTTTTAAGCAAACATCCCACGTAATTTGGACTGTAGACCCCAGCCGTGACTTCATCCCATCGACACATAGCTGGACTTAAAAATACCCGAGGAACTAAGTTTCAAATAATTAGTCCGCGGTCGAATAAAATTTCACTCCACAAATTTAATCCTTAGGCTTAAAGACCACAGCGGAGAAGAACAATACCATGGAAAATTTTACGATAACAGACCCCAACTCTACAACGTCCAAATTAAACCATAACTTTCCTTGTGGTAATGATATGCCTTCTTTCTCAGCCAACCATGATTCTTCTTCAAACATAAGTGCCGTAGCTTTCCCAATCAACCTTGACCTCGATGACGATGCTTGGGATGACCATACGAAAATCTTCCTGATACGACCAAGACTTTAATGATGATCGGGACATTAACAATAGTTTTGCACCGGAAACTAACGATGCTTTAGATTTTTTTGACTACAATGACAGAACCGGTTGGGATGGTGAGAAAAACATAGTTGATGCAGGGGTGTATACACCCTCAGACAGAACTCAGCAACCCATGCGTAGTGATGTTTGAGGTCTTCCACTGTATAGACGCAAGGGTGTGGTTTTCCGCCGTATACACCTAAGGGGTGTGGTTTTACACCATATATACCCAAGGGGTGTAGTTTTTTACCGCATAGACCTAGAGTGAACTTGTCCAGTACCACTACCTCATTTGCCAGTATGCCATTTTTGACCCCATACCCTGGCTGAGGTAGGGAACATCTACACCGTAATTCTAATGTAGTCGTTGAGACCGAAGTAGAGCAGAGTGAGTCAAGTAGAGGTGATGCTTTTCCTCCTTACCAAGGAAAAATTACAAAGGTTTCGGGGCAAGCTAAGGACCCTGATGATATTTCAACACTCCAAGCTTTCAGTCCTTGCAACTGATGAGAATTTGATTTTGATGGAGGGTTACCTCTTTTTCTTTGTAAAACTTGTGTAATTTTGTTTATAGACTTTGAGTTGGGGTCTTCTCTTGTACTAACTCCACATATGTAAAGTATTTTTCATCTTTCTATACTAGTATGTATTTATTTTTACTACTTGTTCGCAGTATATTGGGTTTAGAGCTGTATAATCTTCCTGCCCCCCTTAGTTCTTTAGTTTCAGCTGAAGTGACTAAGTGTTATTATTGTTCGTAGCATATTTAGACTTTATTTTTCCTTGTTAATAGTATTTTGGAGCCTTACCTCGAAAGGTTGTATTTATGACACTCAGAAGAGTAAGTCCTTCTCGTTGAAGTAGGTATGACATTGGTATTTCACTTTTAAAAAACCTTGACATTACTTCCGAAGAGGTAAATCCTACTCCGAAGAGTAGGTACAACCTAGGTACTTCACATTGGAAGTCATTGGAATTGCCCCCGGCAGTTTATAAGGGGTAAGTCCTACTCCGGAGAGTAAGTATGACATAGGTACTTCACTTTGGAAGTCCATAAAATTGTCCCCGGAGGGATAAATCCTACTCCAGAAAGTAGGTATGATATAGATATTTCACTTTGGAAGTCCATGAAATTGCCCTCGTAGAGATAAGCCTTACTCTGGAAAGTAGGTATGACATAGGTACTTTTGCTTTGAAAGTCCATGGAATTGCTCTCGGAGGGGTAAGTCTTACTCCAAAGAGTAGGTATGACATAGGTACTTCACTTTGGAAATCCATGGAATTGCCCCTAGAGGTATAAATCCTACTCCGGAGAATAGGTATGACATTGGTACTTCACTTTGGAACACATTGGCATTGCTCCTGGAGGAGTAAGGTGATCTCAAAGGATGAGATATTTGACCCTTGGAAGGGTGAGACTCACTCTTGGGGTGAGATTTAGCTTGTAGGAGCCTTTAGTTGAAAAGATTTAGACTTGCCCCCGAAAGGGTGAGGTGATCCCGGAAAGATGAGATATGTAACCCTTGGAAGGATGATTTTCACTCTTGGGATGAAATTTAGCTTATTCAGCCTTCAATTAAGAAGATTTAGACTTGCACCTAGAGGGGGTGAGGTGATCCCAGAGGATGAGATATTTGACCTCGGAGGGGTGAGTCTCACTCTTGGGGTGAAACTTAACCTTTTCTTTTGGAGAAGTGACGTGACCCTGGAAGGTGCATGAGTCTTGAGGGACGAGTGCCTTTTAAGAACCTAAGTATGTGGGATTTTTTTTTGTTCAATCTCTTTTGTGTTTAACTACTTATTGTAGAGAGTCAATTACACTATTCAAAGGACAAAAACACTGAGAAAACTTTCCTTTATTGAAAATAAAATGTTTGTAAGGTGTACAAGCAGATTTCACCTCAAACAAGATGTAGCATGGCCTAGGAAAGTATATGAAAAGTTAAACAAGTTATTAGGTGTACTACTCTTTAGGGTTTAGTTGGTAACACCTTCCCTAGGTCTTCAGTTCAGGGGACTACCTACTTCGTTCTCAATCTCGAATAAACTGTTTCAAGTAACCTTTTCCGATGAGCTCTTCAATCACATTTTTAAAAGAAAAACAATCATTGGTATCATGCTCGCGGTCTTTGTGGAAATAATACCATTTCTTCTTGTCTCTATGCTTTGGATTGCTTCTCATTGGACTTGGCTATTTCACAAAAGACTCTTTTTCAACCATTGCTAAAATATGAAATGGGGTATAATTGAGTGAAGTATAAATTTTAGGAGGTTCACAATTCCTCCTATGGGGCACAGTTATAGATGACTAGTTTCTAACATTGCTCTTCTTAGTACTTTCTACTTTACTAATTTCTTTATTGTCCTTTCTCTTCTTCCTTTCTCTCTCATTAGCCTGAGCAAATTTTTCTGCTCTAAGGAAGAGAGCAGTGAGAGTGGTTAGAGGATTGAAGTTGAGGTTAAAGGAGAATTTTTCTGGCCTTACCCTGGTCTGGAAGACCATGATCTGCATTTCTTTGATTTCATAACTCCTTGGATTCCAATCATTTCCTTCTTAAATCTATCCACATAATCCATAACTGATTCATCTAGCTTCAGCTTAAGAGTAAGAAAATGTGTTCTTGTCTTTGGAATCTTATTCTAATTCCCAAACTTATTCAAAAACAAATTTACTAGTTGATCAAATTTTTTAATATCACCCATTTTGTATCCTCTGAACCAGTCTGAGGCATTGCCTTTAAGGGTTCCGGAGAACCCTCGGTAGAGGATGGCATCTGATGCTCCTTGAAGGCACATCTTGGAGCAGTAGGCTTCTAGATGCTCCCGTGGATTAGTATTTCCATTATAGGAGTCAAAGTTTGGAGTTCTCCACCTCCTCGGAAGAGGCTCATACATGATATCATTAGTGAAGAGAAGTGAATACTTGTATCTGGTATTCATTCTTTCTCTTTCATCCATTCTATCCACTCTGGCTTGCAGTTCCTCCAACCTCTTCCTCAGGTCATCTTCTCTTTCTGGGACTAGCAGTATACATCGGTATGATCCTTTTTCTGGTGTTTTCTTCTCACATGAGCAACAGATGCATCTTCACCTGGGCTCCTTTCCCTGATACTACTCGGCCTTGACGAGTCAGACTGACCTACATGCTCCCGTTGGTTGCACCCGACTAAAGTGAGCTCATGTGTTCCTTGCTCATTTCACTTTCTCTTCCCTTGGGTGCTCTTCTCCCCCCTGTTGGCATTAGACTAGGGGTGGACAATCTGGGATTGCCACCTGAATTGCACGAAGACTCTTTATCCTAGGAGAGGTGACATTCCAGTTGTTGTCTTATGACTATGTCCTTCAGCAAAGCATTCTACTGTCTCAACTTATGAATCTCTTCATCCTTGTCCACAACCTGGGGACCAAAATCCCCTTCGTGTTCTCCCTGTCGATTCATCTCCCTGTAGGATTAACCGGAGTGATGTTGATTGAAATTTCTTTGCCCTTGTTTGTGTTGCTCCTATGAGTTTTACGTATATTAGGTGCCATGTTTTAATAATGACACCTCCTTTTAGTTCAGTTTTCCCACAACGGCGCCAAATGTTGATACGAAAATCTGAATTAGGGTTAACTCGTGTGTAACATCATCAAAAGTAAGGTTGAGCACCATGCGTAGGACCCACGTCCGGATCACCTAAAAATAAAAAAGACAGGGCTGTAAAATTCAATAAGAATTCAGAGCTTATATATATGTGTGTGTGTGTGTGTGAAATCAAAAGATAAAAGAATTAATAACAAAATTAAAAGTTGTATAATAAGATTTGAGTTTTCTCAAAAATGAATAAATTAAACTGAAAAAAGAAATTTTTAAAACCTTGTGGCAAATATGTGAGAAACTATTAATAATAATAATAAAAAAAGAAGAGATAGAGAATGGGTAAAATGGTCACCATGTGTAAAAGAAAGAAAATGAAAGAAAAAAAAAATTTCCTAGAAGGCAAAATTTTGAAAGTTTACCTTGCAAGGAAAACAAACAAAATAACAAAAGTAAATAAGTAAAGGTTATAATAATTCCTTATGTTATAATTTTTCTTTGTCGACGCTTTCATAAGTAATAAAATATTGGAAATAAGTGTATTTATATATTGCATTCAAACAATAGTTTCTCTTGTTTGTGTATCAATTAAAATTAAAAACTTACAGAAGCATCCTTTTTAGATTGCACCATTTACGATTTTGATTATAATGTTTTAAATCTTTGCTATTTTATGACTTGCAAGTTAATATTTGGAATTAGGGAGTTTATAATAGTACGAAAATCTTATGAGCAAGTTGTAAAAATTCTTATACACAGAATTGCATCGTGCAGCTCCATCATAATTCAATTTACTAAATCTAGCCATGGGAGTTGTCCAGTTCTCCAAAATATTTTTTCTCAATGAATCGAGAGAGGAAGGTGACGAGAACTGATTAGGACCTAAGAATGAATAATCAGTAACTAGAAAGATTGTTTGAAAAATTATTAAATATGTATGTGGTCCACGACTCACTTATTTATTTATGGTTTAAACAAGAGTCATATGAGTTAACCGGATGCATGTTGGTGTAAAAAAAAGATGGTGTTGATCTTGTTAAAACAAAAGGTACAAAAGTGATACAATGAATCAGGTCCATACAAGATTTTTTTTTTTTTTTAAGAAAAAGGGGATTGGTGAGTACTACTGGGTTGAAAGATGTTACGGTTTTTGGACGTCCACAAGCTCCAACAAACAAAGAAAATACAGTATCCCAAGGAATGTAATGATACCGAGATAGTTTCAAGCCTAATATTCCATTATGAATCCAAGCGTGTGTTGTGTATCCATTAAAACCTCCTATGGTTAGAGCCCTTTGGTTTAGTATATATTTATAGGTATATATAACCCCATAAGAAAAGGAATTACTGTTTTGTACTTGCATTTGTAAATCTTGCCACATACTTTTCCTTTGAAACTAAACTCTAATTAAAAAAAACCTCACATAATATATTAAAATAATTTTACTTTCTTAATATAATTTTTGCTTTTTGGAAACTTGATAAAAATCAAATGTATTTTGGGATTATTTCTATTAACTTCCCTTGAGGTTTGGCCATCTTATGAATCAATCTTTATGATTTGAATAAATTATAGTTAACGCCCTTGAACAGCAAAACATTTAATAAATGACTCCTCACTGTTAACTACCATTAGAAGAAATACCGATATCAACAGAAAATAATTTTCTTATCCCAAAATATCTTTCTTGATCCCTATTTATTTTTATCATTTTCTAAATTTTTCTTTAGCCCAGTGACATCATTTTGTTAGAATTCCTCAAACCCAAACCCCCTTTCTCTCCTCCCTCATTTAGCCCTAAACCAAGAGCCGACCCAATCCTAACCCCAAACCCAGACCCAGACCCAGACCCAGACCCAACTCCAACCCCAAATCCAAACCCAAACCCAAACCCAAATCCAAACCCAAGAGTTAATAGTGTAAGTATACAGATTAACAAGTACTCTCTCAATCCCATTTATTTTGTCAAAGTTTGCATTTTCTAGTCAATCAGATCAATTTTTTGTAGAATCAATAATTCATATAGATTTATTTGATTTTTTTATAAATTATTTTCAACAAAAATGAAATTTATATTATGTATGATGACATGAAACTAAAAATTTATAATTTTTTTTTTTAAATCTACAAGAGATTGAGCCTTGAAAACTTGATTTGTTGACCAAAAAAAGTCAAATATAATAAATATATTAGGATGGAGCTAGTTATAAAGAGTGAGCAAGTTATTGTTTTTACAAGAATTGTTAGAACTATAGATTATTTAGTTCAATTACTATTCGAGGATTGCAATAAGAAAAGATTTGGTTTAAACTAAACCTATGTCTAGAATTGATTAAAAAAAAAAATACGGGTTAGGAACTAATTCAACTAAAATGCCATCTAGGGTTATCTAATCAACTATCGGGGTAAGAATAATCTATTGGAGATCTAGTTTTCAAATTCTAGTCCCAACCCTCTCCCTCAGTGAAGTGATAATATCTAAGTCCTAAAGGATGTGCAATCACTTGTCTATCATCCTTCTTACATTCAATATCCAATTATACCTTGGAAACCCTATAAATTTATCCATTCAAGGTGGGCATGTGAATTCTCAATATTTCCTAACTCTAACCAACAACTATCTAGTTTATAATTAGGGGTTACCTCCCAATCTTACCCTTATTAGCTAAACAAGGAAAATGAATGATCAATTCCTAATTCTATCAATCAAGTCCAACAACAACTAACCAAAACATTCATCCAATCATGTAATTAATCAAAATAAACCAAAGCCCATAATAGAGTAGAAGAATTAGGCCTAAACCAATCTAATGCATAACTAAAGAAATAAAGTAAGAATAAAATAAGACAAATGATATTTGCACACTCTTTTTGGTCTCTTATACACCTTTATACTTTTTTAACAAGTTAAATGACCAAAAACCCTTTATCCACATCACTCTATTATACCTAAAATGCCTTTGTTTCAATATTTACTTACTAGAATAAATTTGAAAATATTTTATAAGTTAGAAAATTTCCAGACACATATAAAAATTTCAAATTTTTATAAATTTCTTTTTAGTAATTGTTAAAAAAAAATTAGTTCATATTAATATTTACGCATATGTTTTACATTAGAATATAAACTATATTGGCAATTTACACAAAATATTTGTGTATGTAAAATAACTAATACATATAATTTTATTATATATTAAATATTTTAATCGGATCGGAGTTCTAATCGGATAGGAACAACCAGACCATATCTGATTTGTGTATTATAATACTAAAACAGATTCGAATAGGATTTGGATAATTAGATTTAGTTACACATGAATTCAAACCAGATAAACGGGTCTTGAAAAGGTGAATTCGGGTCTGGACCTTGCCTGTCTAGATCCAAATAACACCCATTCCGGACCCGTTTATCCGGTCTGGATCTATATGTGAATCCAATTATTCAAATCTGTTTAGCTATCTATTATAATACACAAATCGTATATGGATCAGTTGCTTTGATTCGATTAGGATTTGGATCTAATTAAACCAATACACAAATGTATGGTGTAAATTGCAGATATAGTTTACACTCTAATATAAAACACATGAATAAATATTAATTTAAACTAAATCTTTTTTTAAGTAAAAAAAAAAAAAAATTCTATAAAAATTTAAATTTTTTATATATAAATTTTCAAACTCATATAATGTTTTCAAATTTATAAAATATTTTCAAATTTATTCTAGTAGCTAAATATTAAAACAAGGGCACTTTAGGTATATAAAGATGGAGTAATGTGGATGAGGGATTTTTAGTCATTTTGCTTGTTAAAAAGAGATAGAGGTGTGTAAAAGGCTAAAAAGGGTGTGCAAATATCATTTGTCCAAAAATAGAATATTACAACTACGCCAAGTATAAATTAAAGAAAGCATAAAAATGGGCATAAAAACTAAATAAACTTGAAGCAAATTACAAACAATGATAGATTAAATATAAACAACAAGTGTACAATTTAAAAGATTCAAGTTTTAAACATAAATTAGAAGAAAAATATAAAAGTATGCTTTAAAACCTAAGCTATACATGTTCCTCCCAAGGTGGGGAGAAAAAGGGAGAAAAAAGCGAAAGAGATCCATAATCTGAACCCTAAACGTCTAATTTATTGGGGTATAAGGCTAAAGATGAAAAATGACTAAAATGGCCTCAAGAAGGGCTAAAACACAACAAAACGAGTTGTCTTGCAAAGCATGTTTGCAGCTAGGTATGAAAATCTCATGAGACTGGTTCGTCGCTAGCAAACCATTTGTCTTTGTGAGGTTCTCCAGTAGCGAACAATGGGCAACCTTGAGTTGTCGACCAAGTCAAGGGCCTGTGATTCGGTTTGCTCATTCGATTCCATCCTTCTATCTCGGTCTTTTCACGTCTAAAATTTACATTAAAAAAATACCAAATATCAGCATAAATAAATAATGCTAAACTAAAAACTAAAACTTAATAAAACACTTAAAAACAAGTAAAAAAAAAAAGCGAGAAAACACACCTATTTAACATAAAAGCTAGCTTAGAAAAATTGAATGAATTAGAGCAAAAGTAACCCTAATTTTTTGGGGTTATCATTCCGTGCCCCAACCCTCTCTCCTTATCCTCTTCCACCTCCACCTCTACATCCATCTCTCCCTTCCCTCCAACCACTAGATCCAAACCCTTTCCTCTCATCTTCCCATTCCCACCCTTTAACTCTACATCAAACCCACTTTTGTGCCCCCTATCCCCTTTCGTAGCCCCTATCCTACCCTTGCATCATCTTCCTTCTTCTCTAGCAACCAACCTTCTCTCATGCACCCCTTATCCCCCAGACCATACCCTCTCCCTCTTACTCCCGATCTTGCAGCTCACTATCTATTCCCCCTTCTACTGTTACAAAACGACAATGAGCCATTTAATGGTTATTACATTTGAAAATTTTATAATTGGTTGTTGGAAAATTGATTAATAACGTAAATTTTAGTGTAGGGAAGCAATGCCAAATCTAGGTGGGGCTAGGGTTTGTGCTTTAGGGAAATAATGTAGAAGTAGAGGGATTACTAGGAGTAAAGGGCTAGGGAAGAGGAAAGGCTAAGGCAGAGGAGATATGTTTTGTGGTGAAATAAAATAGTTCGAGAACTATTGTTGATTTTACGGGGGAAATTGAGGAAGTTATTAAACAATATTAATAAAGGTAATTTAATCTTTTCTTGGGTTATATTAACCGAGATAGTGGGGGAGGGGGAATTCGTAATTCAATCCAATCACAAGATTCATTTAGTAATATGGCCAAACCTTAGGGAGGTAAATGTAATTTTACCCATATAATTTTCTCAGATTAAATGTTAAAAAAAATTATGATTAAAAAAAAATTGAAAATTTTTTGTACAAAACCCCACTATATATCTTATGATCCATATTTGTCTATATATTTTAACTTGTGCATGAATTATTTTAATTTTTGAAATATTAAAAAAAGTTAGAGTCCAAGGATAAATATGAACTATAAAGTGTATAGTAGAACTATACACCTATATCCAAACAAGAATTTTCTGACAAAACTAGAACACGTAAGAGACCAAAATTTTCAGGAGGAGCAGGACAACTGTTTGTTTACACTTCTCCTGTCCGGTCCTGGTTTTTCTTGTTGGGGTAGATAGAGATATACAGTGCCAAAAGCCAAAGGAGCTATCTGCCAATGTCCAAACATTTCTCCAACAAAAAAAAAAAACCCAAAACAAAATTCGGCAACAAATGCACCGCTAAAAAGGAGGCTCAACACTATCTTCTTGGAATCTTGGACCCGCCTGCACATGCCCATTCTTGATTTCCCCCATTTTCTCATCAGAAAAAAGTTCGCCTTTTTCAATTCTTTGCAAAAAACACTCGCCCTTTTTTCTTTCCCCATTTATAAAGTAGTTGTAGTAGTTTTCTTTAGCACTCCCCAGTCCTTTCTACTGATGGTTGGTTAGGTTGGTTTGAAGACAATTGTTTTTGGTGGAAAGAAACCCCTATTATTTTTAGATTTTTTCTTCCACCAATTTCTTACCTGGGCTCTTTCTGATTTTTGATAATATCGAGGATTTTGGTTGTTTGGGCCAAATGGGTTTTTCTGGTTGATGAATTTCTGCTGTTCAGGTACTGTTTTGGTAAACGGGCATTGCTCATATTTCGTGCTGAATTGTTGGTTATTGGTTTGATATTCTGAACATGGATTTTAAAGAACTGAGAATCCTAAATTTTGCGTCTGATTCGTAGGTGAAGCTTCATTTACCTTGTTGGTTTTTTACATTTTTGATGGTATATTGACTGCAATTGGAGGCTTTTGTGTTGATAATTTTCACAAATACTTGGAATGCATAGGTTTTTTTTTTTTTCCTTGTTTCTGAATTGATTTAGTTGTTATTCATTGGGATTTGGATGCTGAGATTTGAAAAAAGAAGCAACTTGGTTTGCTGGAATTGGGGTTGGAGAAGTAGGGGTTGAAAATGGACATTTGGGTTGTTGCAGCTGCTGCCAGTGCTGGATATGTAGCTCAGCATTGGAAGAATCTTGTAAAGGGTAGGCACAGTTTTTCAGATTCATCTTGTGAGAGTCCCCATTTCTTATAGACCTGAGTCCTCATCAAGCACTCAGCAAGTTGGGGATAAGAAATCTTGCCCTTGCGGACTAGTGCATAGTAAAAGTTTAGATAAAGAGGTTTGGTCAGAAAGAGAAAGGCGGTTGCCAGATCCTTCCATGGCAGAAATAGCTTCTACAATTCAGTCTGACTGTAAGAGTCGGTTGATGCTGGGTAATTGTGCGGATTGCTGCACACATGGTGCTTCAGATTTAGTTCCTAGATTGTTGAGCTCTGAAGATGTACAGGTGGATAGGGAAGGAATTGAAGTATGTGCCGATAAAGATGAGACTGGTGGGGACTTGTTACTGCTAGCTTCTAGAAGGGAAATGGGTGTTTCTTATGGTTTCAGGAGGAAGAAAAGCAGTCTTAGGAGTATACGAAATAATGGACAATTTATAAAACCCCTAAACTCCTTGGAAAGTTGTCTCATGGCTCAGTTGTACAAAGAACAAGCTGAAATGGAAGAGTATACTTTTAGTTTGATTAGATTTCAAGATTTCACCTCGTACACCAACTGCTAGGCCATTTATCGTTACAGATAGCAGCAGGGTAATCGGTAGGGCAACTGGTAATTCTTGCAATTTGCCCATTGCAGCTGTGCAACAGAAGCTACGTACAGCTACTAATTCAAAAGACATATTTGGAGTTCCTCGACTGCGTAGTGTTGGGTCCATGGAGTTCCAGAGAAAGGCTATAACTGATATACAAATGGAGCAGGGTGGAAGATTGAGCTGTTCTAGCGGACTAAAAGGAAAGCACCAAAAACTTCAGGGTGGGTAGTATTCTTACTTTCACATTATTAAAATATTTACTACCATTAATTTGTGGGATATTTGTTAATTCCTTAATTGGATCATCAAACAAAATAGTGACCTACACCACTACTAGTTTAGTTTTTGCAACATTTATCAATCTTTTTAGTTTGTCGCTGAAGTTATTTAGAAAAGAAAATCATTGGTGTGGAGAAGAGTTAATGAGACATACTAGTTTAACTAGAAACCATAATATCCTTGGCTGTAAAATCTGCTTTGGTCCTTATAGCCCTTTTATCTTTTGTTTAATATGGTATCAATAGCAATAGCTGTTTTTCCAGTTTGTTGGCCTTGGTTAGGACTTAGGAAGTATTGTCCTAGAAGTCAATCATGGATGTAGACAAAAACCTGTTGTTAAGTAATAACAACACCCACATTCTAATGGCCTTTAACAGGATATTGAAAGTTGAACTCCAGAAAAAGTTGCAAAATTGTTTTCTTCCCAAGTATAAGTGGAAAGGTAAACTATGGAGAATGAACTGCATGATGAACACAGTAAGTACATTCTTAGTAATTACATGATGTGCTTCTGTTTAGAACTTGTCTGGAGACACTTAAAAACGACTTGTAGACCCCCAAAAAAAAAAAAAAAAAACTAACTTTTTTCTTATGGCTATCTTGCAAACATGGCTTAATTTGAAGTCCTTTTTAATGCATTCTACAATTAGAATTAAAATACAGGTCTTCCAAATAATTCTTATAAGTCTTGGAGGTTGAAAATGTTTATTTGGGTGTGTAGGTTGTTTAAGAACCCATAAAGAGAAATGTGTTTGATGCTGCTCAATAAATGCTAATTTAGGTGGTTTATCATTTCGGTTTTTATGTTTTAAATGATTATTTTCGCTGTATCAACTTTGGCCTTCTGTAAGTTAGATTCTATATTTTTTTAACTCTTTCTAGTTACTATAGCTTTTCTAATCTAGTTGTTATCTTGAATCAGGTTCATCACATGGAGCGCTGCTTTTCTGTTTGGGATTGTCTATTGGCCTAATCTCTTCCTGCCTTACTAACAAACGTGATGTAGACAAATTGAGTGACATGTTGAAACAAACAGAGAGTTTGGTTCAAGATTTACAAGAGGAACTTGAGATGAAAGATTCATTAACTGTGAAAGAGCTTGCTGTTGAAGATTCGGAATCACAGGATGCACAGCATGATGCTTTCAACAATGGGCCTCTGCATGCATTATCCCCTGAATGGACTGAGAAGCTGAATGGCTATCATAACATACATAATGATCAGAAAGAGGAGGAAGAATCTTTCAGCAAAATTGAAGCAGAGCTTGAGGCTGAACTTGAGAGGTTAGAATTGAACATGAACTCGTGCAGATTGGACAGTAAGATATCAAATCTAGTTGAGGTAACAAATTATAGTTGCTTTTATTCCTGCTATTTTAGTACTTGATATACAAGCCATGTCTGAAATGATGAACCAACCACAGTTGCTGCTTATGACATGAAGATGATATAGTTTCTTTGGCAGATGATGTGTAATTATGCACGGAGTGTTACTAACATTACAAATTATGTTAAAACTCTAAGAATTGTCCACTCTTCGTGATTTGAATTCTGATTTGCAACCATGGTCATTCATATAGTTTTTTGGTATTTATTAACTTGTGTGTTGTAGGATGATTAGTGGGTGTGATCTATCAAAAAGCGGAAAGGTTATTCAATCTGGCTATTACCTCAAACCAGTTCACAGGCAACATCCCATTTCAGGGATTGAGTCTTGAGAAGGATTTTTTCCCAAATTATATAAAGGGGCTATTTCTGTTTGCCGTTTTCAACTATCTAGGACTTGGTGAATTTAGTTTCAAATCTCTGATACATCAGTTCTATAGGTTTGGGTCCATTGTCGGGTCATATGCCATGTTCATGTTGATCTGTTTTCTTAATTTTTAGCAATCTTCAGCTTTCGATGTTAGTAATGTAGGACAAAGAAATAAATAGTTCCATTCTGCATTATGCTGAACTGCAGAAAAAACATCCCCAGACAAGTTATGGCACATACTTTGAAACTATTACTATGGCACTAAGCCATGTGGTGGATTCCTTCAACTTTTATTTTATTTTATTTGTTTTAAATAATGGAGAACCTGGAGGATAATTTACTGTGAATTCTTACATGAATGTCTATAGCTCCTTGCCTGATTTAGTTTTGGAGATTGAAAGTGTTGTGATTGATATACATCATAAAGTGCTGAATATGTGTATCATGTTGTACACGACGACTCTTTCTATTACAAGTTGGCCTGCATCGGGAATTCCTATTGTATTGTATCATAAACTGCATATGCAAAAGCTTCTGAGTATTAGGGAATTCACAATCTTGTGTTTTGATAACTATAGAAAATTGATTTATGAGGTTGTTTGTGAGTTTAAAGATGTGTGTGGTGAAGGAATTGGGTAAACTTCACTGCTCAATACTTTTATTATACCCTGCAAGCCATTGTTCAAGGACTAATGCTCAATTGATAACATTTCTTCCAGAAGTAGGAAAGCCATCTTTGGTAATCCTAATTGAGAACTTCTCACCCATCGTAGCCCAGATAGGCAATTTGACTGGAAGCTGTTCTAGAGCCTCTTTAAATTTTCTACAACATTGGGTTGCACTTTATACAGACAGATATTAGATATATGTTGAAAAAATACCCTTTTGAATTGGTATTTGATTATTTGGCACCATGTCATTGGATGCTAGGCAATGTGTTTTGAATAGTGGTCACTAAGTATTTGAACTGATCTATTCAAAATTTAGGCTTAAGCAGCTCCAAATTAAATTTAGTTATTTTGTCCTCATTTTCTGAAAGTTATGCCAAGCAAGAACAAAAGGGACCTAATATGCTAAAAATTTAGCAGAATATAAATGGTTAATTATTCTCAGTAATGCAAATTTGTTGAGCATGCAACATTGTGAAGTGTCTTCCATTGTGTTTCTCTGGATGCATCAACTGTAGGCAACCTCATTTAGTTGTATAAGAATGGAATTATATCTTCTCATTCACATTATTATAGAAAGCCTAAATTTGGTCCAATTAGAGGTTGAAGCTCATATCAGTATATACTCCATACCTTTCCAACTAGGAATGTTATAGGGGAATCTCGTGTTCCACTAAATGGCATCATAGTATAATTCTCGCCTTCTCAATAGAAGATTGTTCTAGCTCACTAACTTTAAGGCTTTCTGATTCAGAAATCTGAGTGTTCTTCCACAGGACTCTAAAGATGTTGGCTTAACATGGAAAAGAAATACGTTGCAATTTGTCAAGTAAAATAGGATTAATGTTTGATAAAGTCTGCAGTAGCTAAGGTGAATTGATTATCCAAAATTCTGATGGAACTTGAAATGCATTGCCAGCTTGATGCAGATTATGTACCAGAGGTGGGAGAGGGAGAGCTGAAGGCTGAGGTCCTTGCTACACAAGGTGGTTCTCAACCTTATGCAGACAGGGATGGAAGTGGTAGCTCCACCACTCACTCTGTTCATTATGCAGTCTCCCCCATGGAGCTGACCTCGCGGTTGCATGAAGTCATTCAATCAAGGTTGGAACAAAGAGTCCAGGAGCTTGAAATTGCACTGCAGAACAGCCAAAGGAAGGTTCGAAACATGGAATCACAGCATACGAGTTATTTGAGAAAGTTATCAAAGAGTGAATCTGGATGCTGTTCGACCCAAGGAAGTCCAGTTGCTCAGGAACAGAATCAGGCAGACCAACCTGTGTGGTTATAAACTTATATGGGGAAGCTCTTGATGCTTACAATGAGGCTTATGATGAATTCACAAACATAAATGAGCCTGAGGAAGTGGATACTCCATCTGGGGTGGACAGCCACAGACGAGAAATATTGCAGACAAGTGACCAAAAAATTCCTTGGCTTTGCAGTTATGAAGTGGAGAGTGACATACAAGGAAAGTCATTCACGGATAATTGGTCATTATTCTCTTCCACTCGTCAAGTAGGGGAAGATGACGACTACATGTCAAATGGTATTGTTACAAGCGGAGATGAAAATGACATTGGTTATGATGAGATGGAAGAGCTTTTAATAAAGCATATTGTTGAGAAAGCCCGAAAAGGCTCCCCTGCAATTTTGAATGCTCAAAGGGCATTATGTTCACCTGATGAAAATTCACATTCACAATAATTTGACATCGATTTTGGTGGGATGGGTTTGGGGGAGGAGAGATTTTGTGGCACAAAAAAACTTCAAATACAAACTTGAGAAAATCTTAAATAGGAGATTAGTAGCTTCAAATTATAATAGAAACCTTGTTTTTTGCAACAATTTCGTGTCTTTGATTCTTTTGCTTGTGTTGTTTGGATGTGATGAGTCTGATGACCCAACCTGCTTCTTAGTCCATATGAACAAGGACACCCAATAAACAACTCGGAGAATTTCTTGTCATTAAAGTAGTTATCAAAATTGGAACTTCAGCAGAAGGGGATATCAGAGGAGGCACTAGTTTTAGCTGAAAAATCAACATTAAAGTGAAACTAAATTTAGTATGGGAGAGCCTATTCTATTCAATTATGTATCAACGGATTGGGACACACTATTTCAAATTTCATTGACCTTGCAAAAAAGGCAATTCAGTTTACATGCTTCTCTTCTCTATTAGCTGCCAAAAACTAGCTTAATATGAACATTTAGTTTCCCTCTATTTATTGTTCATTTACTTATATGTGAATAATTAAAATTTTACAAAAATAATCTGAACATATTATTAGTGTCCCAATCCGTTGAATTTATCTCATCGAGTAGATAATCATATCCAAAAATCAATTCATTGGAAAAAGATTTCACCGTTGAATTATATATCATATTTGGACGGTGTAAAAATATTCGGTTTTTGATGAAATATAAAGTAGTTTAATCAAATGATAAAATGTCATCATTTTTTTTCTAATTTTTTGCAAGGCATTTTGTAAAATATGATTTAAATTACGAACGATTTGATTATTAAAAATATTTTTAAAAATTCATTTTTTAAGAGTAAATGGAAGCTCCTTTATTACTCGTAAATAAAGAGGATCCTTGTCCGCTTAATATATACAAAAAAAAACAATTGTCTAACATAACATTCTATTAACAAGAAGTTATTTTTATTCTCAACCGGTAAACTATCCAATGGCACTCTAGGTAGGGTGACAATAAGTCGTGTTTTGTCATTATCGTGTTAGATGTGATTTGTTTTTTATCATGTCTTATCATGTGATATATGTTTTTTGTAATCTCTTGTTTGCATTTGACCCGTTTATTTTAGTGTTGCATTCGTATTTGACCCATTTAATTTGTTTACTTGTATCAAAAGTGTACTTATCTATTTGACAAGTTTAATAATTTGAGACACATTTAAATTAAAATCTCAAATTTTAATTTTAATAACTTAAGAAAAGATTGTTCGCTTGCTCTTCGGGCTTATTCAATGAGATTTCAGCAACATAACATTTTTGGTGTTCTTCATAGTCGAGCAGAAGCACCAATGACTCCAAATAGGATTTCTTTAGGAATTACAAACATTTCATGGAGGACATTTGACAGAAGCATTTAACTACTGAATTATCTATATTTTGTTTCTAGTTAGTTTTGAATTTTTACGGTCTTTTATATACATACATAGACTAGCTAAATGGTATATATTGATCTCTAATCACAGTGATTGATCTCAAAATCTTGTTTTGCGCTAGTAGTATAAGATGTTGTGAAGTGACCTATCTAGAAATGTGGTCACTTTGAAATGAGTATTGCCGCGAAAATCTCTGCTGTTTTTAGATTTATAATTCTTAGAATTCACACTCACAACCCCCCCCACACCTTTTTTTTTTTCCCGTGAATTTGGGTACATTTAAAGGATTTACTACTTCTGCACAGAAACCCTCAAGCTTAAAGGTTTGGTTTTACATAGAAATCTGGTTGCTTCAATTGTAATTTATGCATACCCTCCCACTTTGTGTAATTAACTTTTTGTGTCTCTATGTCTTTTTTTGCTTATTTCTTAAAAGTGGGAGTTGAAAGGTAGTTTGTGCAGAATTGTTTTTTGTTGATCAAGTGACTAAACAACTTAAACAACCTTTTGCAACTCTCTTAATAAGTTGTTTCCTCTATGGTAGAATATGGGTTGATAATTCTGAAAATATCTATACTTATCTTAAATATAACTGAAAATCTAATTCTCTATACATCCAGTGAAAAGGAAAATTATATCCCTTTATTACTAAGGGTTTATTCTCAATAGCTTTTTGAAAGCTATTTATACATTTTTTGAAGCACTTGAAAATTCACTTTTTTCAAAAGAAGTTGTGGACAAAAACAGAAAAAAAAAAATAATTTTGCTTTTCATGTTTAAATGAGTTAAAAGTTGTTTTAAAAAATAACTTCGCATTTGGTTTTTTAAAAGTGCTTTTTTTAGTTTAAAAAAAAATAACTTATAACTTTTCATAAACAATTGAAAACTAAGCCTTAAAGTATGTTTTATTTACCAGTAGATCTTATGTAATCATCCAACTTAATGTTTGTTCATTTGCATGTTCAATCTATTGTATGTGATTGCTGAATATCTATCTTAAGAAGAAAATAAAGGTCTTAAAGCAATGTTCAGATATATGGACACTAACAAAATGGAACTATTATATAGTATAAGATTGAAATTTAAATTGCTTGTGATAACTCTAGAAAATTAGGAATAATTTATTTATTATAAATCCTAATTTAATATTTTGTAACCATAATTTTATGTGTTTTGTGTGCAATTTAGGATTATTAAATTAAATTAGATTTTGTGTGTTTTATGTGTTTGAATAATTTTTAGTATTAAATTTGTGTTAAAATTATGTTAGTAATATTCATTTCTTGTGTGATGCAAAAAAAAAGTAATTTTGAAAGTTCAAAAGTAGATATCTGCACTTGCGGAGACATGTGTTAGTACGTAGTTAATTTGTAAATTTAAGATTTGACACGCATCAAGTTTTTTGCGCCGTTACCGAGGATCAAATCTTTAGGCAATATCGAGCCGCTTAGTATTATTGCTAATTTGGATTTTTCTTTTTATTTTCTGTTTAATTTCTTCTCATTTTTTTTCTGTAATTTTATTTATTCCTTGTTCATTTAAATTTTTCACAGTGGTACGTTTAACTTGTGTTCTAGTGTTGTTTTATAGTTTATGACCCTTGGTAATAATGTGGAACTTCCACTTGATTTGGCAATAGAAGGAACTCTACGTGGGTTACGGAAACAAAAGAAACAACAAAAGGATCAAGAAAAATTTGCCATGGCCAATTTAAATGCACGGGGCAAGGAATGATGATATTCCCAGTAGGGGTGTAAACGAGCCGAATCGAGCACGAATAGTGCCCTACTCGAACTCGAACTCGAAATTTTTTCTGATACTCGAACTCGAGCTCGAGTTCGAGTTCAAAAACTTTGACATAGTTCGAGCTCGATTCGAGCTCGCTCGAAAATAAGTAAAACAAGCTCGAATTCGAGCTCGAACTCGAGTAGTTCGACTTTTTTGTAGGTAAAATATGTAATTTTTTAAAAAAGTATGGATATTTTAGTAATTTTACATATAATAAAAAATTTAAAAAAAAAATTATATAATGCTCAAAAAGTTCGTATCTCGAGCATATTATACATATGCTCGAGATCGGCTCGTCAAGAGTTTCGAACTCGAGCAGGCTCGACTCGAGCTCGGTCAACTCGAGCTCGAGTCGAGTTTTGACTGAGTTGCTCTCGAGCTGCTCGGTTCGTTTACAGCCCTAATTCCCAAGAATGAAGATGAGGAGGAAATTGTAAATGGGAAATGTATATAATAGACAGCGATTGTTGAAGGATCATACTAGACCCATTTTCGATGGGGCTAATTCTAGTATTATCAGACTCGCTATCTAAGCCAATAATTTTGAAATCAGACCATCTCTAATTCAGATGCTTCAGACTCATGCCATGTTTGGAGATGGACCAACCGAAGATCCACATGCCCAATTGAGAAATTTTGTAGAGATTATTAGCATTTTCAGATATAATGGGGTTTCACCAGATGCAGTTCGAATGATGGCTTTTCCTTTCTCTTTAAGGGATAAAGCCAAATAGTGGTTACAAAGCTGGGATGAAAGAACATTCACGACTTGGGAGGAACTTGCTCAAGGTTTTATAACTAAATTCTTTCCTCCATCCAAAACTACAAAGTTGAGGAATGAAATCACATCATTCAAACAGGATGTTGGAGAAGGCCTCGGCGAAGCTTGGGAAAGATTTAGGGATCTATTGAGACATTGCCTACATCATGGCATTCCACTGTGGATGCAAGTGCAAACCCTTCTACAATGGATTACATCTTGAAACCAAAACTATGGTGGATGCTGCAGAAGGAGGATCTTTATCCTACAAAACACCCGAGGAGGTCTAAAGAATGTTGAATATGATGGCCTCTAATTACTATCAGGTTGCAGGGGTTCAACCAATTCAACAAGATAGGAGGGGAGTGCTAAATCTTGATCAAACTGATGCCATCTTGGCTCAAAATAAAATGTTGACATCCTTGGTGGCAAACTTGACAAAAACTCTTCGTAATGTGAATGTCAATTCATTAGCTTCATCCTCTTCAACTCAAAATATTTGTGAATTATGTGGAGGAAATCATGAGACTAATCAGTGTGGATTTGAAGAGTCATTCTGCCAAGAACAAGTCCAATTTTTCAACAACCAGCAGTTCAATCCAAGGCCTCAAAATAATCCATATTCCAACACTTACAATCCAGGGTGGAGGAATCATCCCAACTTTTCTTGGAGTGGTAACAACAATCAACCCAACCACCAGACACTAGCAAAGCAACTTTTGGTTTCAACCTAATCACCCACAAGCCCAAATGTCACAACTTAGACCACCCACTAATCTTAATCGTCAAAATCAACCATACCAACCATTTCGGCCACCTCAAACCCAACCTCAAAATCCAAACCAATACCCAAATCAACATCCATACCAACCCTTTAACCAACCCCTACAACCAAACCAAGGTCAAACTTCCCGGAGTATAAAAGATATGTTTGCTCAATTCATGAGGACTAATGAAATATGAATGAGAAATCATGAAGCATCATTTAGAAACTTGGAGAACCACATGGGCCAAATAACTAGACAATTCACAGAGAAAGCTCAAGGAACCATGCCACGTGATACTGTCCCCAACCCACGGGACGGTAACCACAGGAAGATGCCAAAGCTGTAGTCTCATTTAATTACAATGAGCTGAATGAGAATGGGGATAATGGTATGGAAAAAAAGGTACAAGCAAAGGGTGAGAAAATTCAAGAAAAAGAAGTGGGACTCGATTCATCATCATGAGACTGGAGGAACCCAGGCAACAACGTGAGCAGGCCAAATATCAAATCCCTCTTAGGAGAACTAAATGAAGAGAAAGTTATACCTCTTGAGCAATCAGAGCAAGTTCAAATTTCGTTCCCACAAAGGCTTAAAATTGAGGACAAGGAAAAGAAATTTAAGAGATTTTCGGAAATCTTCAAAAAGTTGGAGATAAATATTCCGCTTATTGAAGCCTTAGAAAGCATGCCAAGTTATGCTAAATTTATAAAGCAAATGCTCACGGGAAAGAGGAAACTCATAGGGGATGAGATCTTGTGCTTGATTGAGGAGTATAGTGCTCTAATTCAAAGGAAATTATCCGATAAATTGAAAGATCCGTGGTCATTCTCCATTCCATGTGAAATTGGAGGATTATTCTTCGAAAAAGGTCTGTGCGACTTGGGGGCCTCAATGAATTTAATGCCCCTTTCTGTTTACAAAAAATTGAAGGGAGGAGAATTAAAGCCTACCAATGTGTCCCTTCGAAGAGACAACTTGTGGATAGGAGTATTAAATATCCATTGGGTGTTGTTAAAGATGAGCTAGTCAAGGTTGACAAAGTATTTTGCCAGCAAATTTCATTATTTTAGATATGGAAGAGGACAAGAACATGCCTATCATTCCTGGGGGTCCATTTCTTGCTACTGGAAGAGCTCTGATTGATGTTCAAGCTGGCAAACTCCAATTTCGGATTGATGAGCATACTGTTTCTTTTAATGTTTTTGATGCATTGAAATTTCCTTCTTATTATGATGATGTAATGAAAATTGACATAATTGATGAAATTTGTGATGAATTTTGTAAGGCAAACCTTAAGAGACTTCCATTGGAAACAACACTTATTGCAAGAGGTGATAAAGAAGAGCACGATGAAGATGTTCAAAAATGCTTGGAGATGTTGGACGAAAACCCAATTATAGAGGGAGATGATCATCAAAAGGATGAAATAGGTAAAGGGGGGTCTCCGACAGACGAACCCCACACACTTGAACTTCGAATAAACCTTTACCATCAAATCTCCGTTATACATTTTTAGATGAGGATAATAGTCACCCCGTTATTCTCAGATCTTATCTCACTCATGATCAACTGTCTAAACTGGTTGATGTCTTGAGATTGCACCGTAAAGTAATTGCTTGGAGTTAGTGGTGGTCACGATTTCGATTTCAGAATCGAAACTGCCGGAACCGAACCTTTGAAAATCGGCGGTATCGAAATCGGAACCGTCCAATTCAGTTCCTAGAACCGGAACAGGAAGCAGAACCAGAACTCCATACAAGGTTCCGATTCACTATTTTTGGAATCGGAACCCGAACCAGGCAAATTTTTTTAAAAAAAAAAAGATTAAAAAAAATGACTGTTGGTCTTGGTGTAGCTGCCATGCCACAGCAGCACACTACACCAACGGTCACTTGACCGTTGGAGGACTTCTTGAACAGCTTATGGCCGTTTCTAATGGCTATAAGCTGTTTCCCTCTTCTTCTTCTTTTTTTTTAATTTCCAAAATTTATCTACACATCTAAATACCCCTTCTTCTTACCATTTTCAATACACAATTCTCTCAACTCAAACCCTATCTCATTCTCAAATACTCTCAATTTTTTCATAATATCTAATATTATTTATCAATTTCTATTTATTGTTTATATATTTATAATTTCAATTTATTTCTTATTATACTATTTTCAAGTGTCATTTATTTTCTTTAATTTTCATAAATTCTATAAGTTATTTTTTATAATAATTTTTTTTCAAAATTTCAAATTACTATTTTCTAATGGATAGTCAAAATTCCAATGAAATTTTTATTAATCTTGGAGATGATTTTGAAATAACTCCCGATTCCAGAAGTAAATCAACAAAATCTCCTATTTCTAAGGTTCCAAAGGTCGAAATGTTTACGAAACATTTTAGAAAAAAATTAGATAATGAAGGAAATCCTACTAATGTAGTAAGTAATTATTGCAAGGCTAGTTACAGTTGGAAAAAATGGAGCGGATATGGAACGCTAGTGAAACACTTGACAATGTATTCCATGAACATCTGATGAAATTCGACATTGACAAGACGCAATCTCAAATACCCGGGTACGCATCTTCATGCTCTAATCCTATATTTAAATTTTCTGATCAACAATATAAAACTGAATTAATTAATTTTGTTTGTGGAGAACATTTACCATATAGTTTTGGTGAAAAAAAGAAATATGTACATTTTCAACAAACATAAGTGAATCCACAAGTTAAACATATGCCTAGAACAACTTTTACACGTGAAATTTTAAAATATTATAAAGAACAAAAAAAGATTTTGGTAAATATTTTTTCAAAATTAGAAGGTCGTATTTCAATTTGGAGTGATCATTGGAATAGAAATTCTTATATGGGTGTAACTGTTCATTGGATTGATGATAATTGGATTATGCAAAAAGGGATAATTGCTTTTCGTATATTTAATGCAAGTCACATAGGCATAAATATAAGTAATATGATAAAAGAGATTTTAGACGAATATGGCTTGGTAAATAAAATATTTTCAATCGATGAATTGAGTTTTGATAATACTACTAATAATATTGCATCGATTAGACATTTAAAAAATTATTGTGAACCACAAGTAGGTGGTAAATTTTTTCATATTAGGTGTGCATGTCACATTTTAAATTTAAGTGTTCAAAATGGTTTGAGAACACTTAATGCTTCGGTTGAGCCTATTAAGGATGCAATTATTTATCTAATTGGCCATCCAAAAATATTGAAAGAATGGGCTAAATTTTGTATTGAGAAAGGAAGGAAACCTAAAAAATTTGTTCATGATGTTCCCAATCGGTGGAACTCAACTTATGATTTACTTAATAATTCTTTAAAATACAATGATTTATTATGCAAATTTTTTAGAAACAGATATCCTAGTAATTTTGATTTGCATCCTAGCCTTTGGGAAACTTGTAGAAAAATGGTAGAAGTTTTGCATGTTTTTAAAACTACTACTCGTACTTTATCTGGTGTTTATTTTCTTACATCTCATTTATTTATACCCCAAGCATATGATATGGCAAGTTAATATTTCAAAAGATAGTGTAAATGACATTATTTTTCAAAGTGCTGTTATTGATATGTTATAAAAATGGCTTAATTATTATTATCATATTCCACCTATTTATTTAGTTGCTTCTGTTTTAGATCCTCATGTTAAAATTGATGATTTGATGCAATATTTGGAAGCATATTATATTATAATGAATAAAATGTCAGAATATATTGTTCTTAAAGACAACGTAGTGGATCCAATTGAAGTTGTTGAAATGACTAAAGAGTGTATTCGTACATTATATAGTGATTAACAAACTCAAGTTCCTATACTCGTGTCGGTAGTAGTGATAATAGTGCTAGTAGTAGTCCACAGAATACTACTAGTGCTACTAGTACTATAAATATCCCCCAATCTAAAAAAATATTACATACTTTGAAAAGGTCAAGGGGCAGCGCTAGTAGTACGGAATTTGATATTTATCTAACTATTTCTTTTGAGTTCCAAGATGATGATAGCCAGAAGCTAGTGGAAGTAGCAAAGAATTCTCCGTATTGGAATGGTGGGGTAATAAATCAAAGGTTTACCCAATCCTTTCTCTTATTGCAAAGTAGATTTTAGCAACACCGGCATCAACTGTAGTGGTCGAACAAGCTTTCAGTGAGGGTGGGATCATTTTGGACGAGAGACGGTCTCAATTGAGCCCTGACCATTTGGAGATTCAAGCATTATTAGCATATTGGTACGATGCGAGTATAAGGGATTAGGAGATTGACATTAAGACCGAAGCAGATATGAACGAGAGTGATAAGAGTACTATAGTTGCTTCTTCAAGTGGAACAAACTCGAACGTTGAAGAAATTCTTAATGACCTTAGCATATTATAGTCTTATAGGCCAATGTAATTGATACTTGTAATTTTTCTTTAAATTATCTTTTAGTTTTAGATTAGTCAAATGTATATTTACTTTAATTTTTAATGGTTCAATAAATAATGCAATAGTATACTTTTTTTTTTTCTAAAAACAAAATCTACAATTGACGACATATAAATAAAATATAATTTTTTGTTTCTCATATTAAGTTGTATTATAATTTTTTTTATTTTTTATTTTTAAAATTTAAAATCAAAATCGGGATCGGAACCGTGATCGGAACTGGAGAACCAACTGGAACCGTCGGTTCCGAAACCGTGGACACCACTACTTGGAGTTTTGAGGACATTAAAGGCATAAGTCCTACAATTTTCATGCATAAAATTCTTTTCAAAGAAAATTTTAAACCATGTAGGCAACCTCAACGTAGATTGAACCCTACTTTGAAGGAGGTGGTTAGGAAGGAAGTGTTGAGATTATTAGATGCAGGTATTATCTATCCCATTAGTGACAGTGAGTGGGTCAGCCCCACTCAAGTAGTGCTAAAAAATGGGGGATCACAGTGGTAGCTAATAAAAATAACGAACTCATTCTATCTAGACTAATCACTAGGTGGCGCATGTGCATTGACTATAGAAAATTAAATGAGGTCACTAGGAAAAATCACTTTCCCCTTCCCAATTTATTGATCAAATGTTAGAGAGACTTGCAAGGCATGCTTTCTATTGTTTCCTTGACGGGTACTCTGGCTATTTCCAAATAGTCATAGCACTAGAAGATCAAGAGAAAACTACTTTCACTTGCCCCTATGGTACATTTGCTTATAGGAGCATGCCCTTTGATCTTTGCATTGCTCCAAGTACATTCCAACGGTGTATGTTTGCCATATTTAATGAATTAATTGAACAATGTATGGAAATTTTTATGGATGATTTCAGTGTTTTTGGCAATTCTTTTGACACATGCTTACACAATTTGACTCTTGTTTTGAAATGTTGTGAATAAACAAACCTATCATTGAATTGGGAAAAATATCATTTTATGGTCAAGGAAGGTATTGTTCTAGATCATAAAATTTCTGAAAGAGGAATCGAGGTTGACAAGGCTAAGGTAGAGGTAATTGAGAAGTTTCCTCCACCTAACAATGTAAAAGGTGTTAGAAGTTTTTTAGGACATGCCAATTAACTAAATTTTATCGACGTTTCATTAAAAATTTCTCCCAAATTTCTAGGCCATTGTGTGCATTATTGTAAAAGGACACTATCTTTAATTTTGATGAGAAGTGTGTGCATGCATTTGAATTGTTGAAAAAGGCATTAACTACTGCTCTAGTTATAATTGCTCCAAATTGGTCTTTACCATTTGAACTTATGTGTGATGCAAGTGATTATGCGGTCGGCGCAACTTTTTGCCAAAAAGTGAATAAAGTTTTGCATGTCATCTATTATGCTAGTCGCACACTAAATGATGCACAAGTCAACTATTTGACCAACAAAAAGGAATTATTAGCTGTGCTTTTTGCATTTGACAAATTTAGATCATATCTCATAGGAAGTGAAGTGATTGTGCATATTGACCATTCAGCTTTGAAATTTTTTCTTTTTAAATATAATGCAAAATCTCGGTTAATTCGGTGGATACTTTTATTGTAGGAATTTGATTAGTTGGTCGTTGACAAGAGGGGCATTGAAAATTCTAGGAGATTAGGTTGCTGACTATCTCTCCCGGCTAGAAGGACCCAAACTTTTAGCTCAAGAAGAGGCAAAAATTAATGACTGATTCTCCACTGAACAATTGATGGTCTTGGGAGAGACACATCTTTGGTATGAGGATATAGTAAACTATTTAGTATCCAAGGTGGTACCATCATCAATGGACATAAATCAAAGGAAAAAGTTCTTTGTTGATCTCAAATATTATTTTTTGGGAGGAACTATTTCTTTACCGCTGATGTAGTGATCAAGTGATACGTCAGTGCATTCCAGAAGAGGAGGTACTTGATATTCTACATCATTGTCATGCTTCTCTGGTAGGTGGTCATCATGGCGGTCAACGGACAACTGCCAAGGTTATACAATGTGGTTTTTATTGGCCCAGTCTATTCAAAGATGCAAGAGATTTGTGATATAGTGATGAAAGCCAAAGGACTGGGAATATATCCAGAAGGAACAAAATGCCATTGACTAACATATTGGTCTGTGAAATTTTTGATGTATCTTGGGGTTTGGATTTTATGGGCCGTTTCCTAGTTCTTTTTCCAATAAATTCATCATTATAGCAGTGGACTAGCTTTCAAAATGGGTCGAAACCGTGGCCTTGTCCACTAATGATGTTCGTGTGGCGGTAAATTTTGTCAAGAAAATATATTTTCACGCTTCAAAGTCCCACGAGCTATCATTAGTGATGGTGGGAGTCACTTTACAAATGCCAAGTTTGAATCACTCTTGTCCAAATATGAGACAAAACACAAGGTTTCACTTGCGTATCATCCTCAAACCTCGGGACAAGTTGAAGTGTCCAATCGGGAACTTAAGCAAATTTTGGAAAAGATGGTTAACGCATCTAAGAAAGATTGGTCTAAAAAACTTGATGATGCTTTGTGGGCTTATCGCACTGCATATAAAACTCCTATTGGGATGTCTCCATTTCGAATGCTTTTTGGTAAATCATGTCACCTTCGGTTGAATTGGAACACAAGGCATATTGGGCAGTGAAAAAGTTGAACCTTGATTGGCAAGAAGGAGCTAAAAAGAGACTTTTGGACTTAAATGAATTAGACGAATTCTGAAGAGAAGCTTATGACAGTGCCTGGATTTATAAAGAGAAAACAAAAGCATGACACGATAAGCATATCTTACGGAAGGAATTAAAAGTTGGTGATTTGGTACTTCTTTACAATTCAGGAATCAAGTTATTTCCTGAAAAGCTTAAATCTCGATGGAGTGGTCCATTTGAAGTCGTTGAGGTATTTCTGTATGGAGTTGTGGAAATAAAAGGAGCGAAAGAAAATTTTAGCGCTAGTGGCCCTAGACTTAAACTCTATTATGGTGGATCAATTGATGACGAACGGGAAATTGTCCATTTTCTCACCACATAATCGTCTCATTCACAAGTATAGCTAAGACTATAAATGACGCTCCTTGAGAGGAAACCCAAGTTTATTTATTTTTCTTCTTTAGTATTTAGTATTTTAGTTTGATATTAATGTTTTAATGTTATTAAGTCATATGCATATTAATCAAGTATATGTTATTTTGCAAGTTGGAAGTGGAAGTGGAATCCAAAAAGAAAGAAAAAAAAAAATAGTGACTAAGCTTGCTGCAGCTTGCTTATGCCTGTTGCGGCAAGCAAAGTTACTATTTTTCAAAAATAAAAAATTCAAAAAAAAATTGTGAATAAGCTTGCTGCAGCCAGCCAGTTTACTGCTTTAAAAAAAAAAAAAAACGTTTCCCTTTCTTCCCCTCTTTTTTCTTCCTCATTTTCTTCTTTTCTCTTCATTTTTTTCCTTATTCTTTTTCTCTTCCCTCCTCCCTGTTAAAACCCATCTTACTTCTTCTTCTTCTTTTTCTCAATTTTTTTTTCTTTGTTCTCTATACCACCAATACACTTAGATTCTCCATCCTCACTCCATTTTCTTCTCTCTTAGATTTCTTCCACCTTCAACTCACTCCATCAAGGCTTAGATTTCTCCACTCTTTTCTCTCTTCTCTCTCTCAGATTTTTTTTTCCACCACCACCCCCATCACAAGGTTTTCATAATACAAGATTAAGGGAATATTTGTCTACGCCAAGATTGGAATTTTTCACCACCCATTTTTCTCCATTGGTTAAAGTAAGATCCTTCCAGTTTTCTTTTATCTTGAATTTAATGAGTTAGGTAAGAATCACAAATTTTTATTGTTAGTTATTTTCAATATTTGATTTTTGCCTACTACTTTCTTCTTGGTGGATTTTAATACTTCCAAATTGTGAATTCTTTTACACATTTCATTGGTTATTTTTCTTTTATATTTGTGAAATATAGTTGTGATTTCTTTCTTTATTATTTCCTTGTGATTCCTTGGTTTTTGACTTATGGGGAATAAAAGGAAAGCCTTGAATTCTGTGGCTCTTGTTGAATCCGGTGTCATCCATCATCAGTCTAATGAGCCTAAAATTGTTCTTGACAAAAATAGATTCGTGAGTATTGAGGCACAGATGTTTTATGATAAACTTGCTTTAATTGCTTCGCCTTTTTTAGAGAGAGACATTGATTTATTATGGGTTGGGGGATGACAAAATCAATACTTTGACTGCACCGGGTGAAGTATGTTGTGCTTTTCTTTCTAAAATTTCTGATCGTACTTGGTATAAATTTGTTAGGGAAGATGCTATTATGGGTAATGATACAATTGTTCGGGAATTTATTACTAACACCCACAAACTCATTGGCACTGTAGTTCAGGTTAGAAAACAATTGGTAAATTTTAGTCGTGAGATTATTAATGCTTATTACCAGATTCTGAATATTGCTAACAGTGAGTATGCTATTTTAAACATTCTGATATTAATTATGATATGCTATTACGGGAGTTATGTGATCCACGTGTTCCCGAGGGTATGGCTACATGGGAATTTTATCCGAATGGGAAACACAAACAATTCTTGAAAACTTGGTTATCTACTTATGCTTTAGTGTGGTATCATTTTTTGACCTCCTGTATTCTTCCCATTACTCATTTGACTAAAGTGACTCGGGATAGGGCTGTCCTTCTTTATGCTTTGGTTTGGATATAAAAGGGTTGATCTATTGATATTGGGTTGGAGATCCAAATGGAGATTCTCTGTAATGGTACTAAAGATCAGCCTAGTTTTATCTTTCCTAATTTGATTACTTCTTTATGTACCAAAGCAGGTGTCACTTTACGTACTGGTTCACAAATTTCTCCTGACAAACCTATCACCGGTCCTTGGATACGCCTCACTTTGAAGAAGCATGATAAGTCCCTTCAAGATGTGCTTGCAAAACATCAACCTAAGGCGTAGGTAGAACATGTTGTTGTTTTGGACTCACACAGTCACGGTCAGTAGGGTACTTGGGAGCTGCCACCTCCAGTGTATCCTGATTATGTCTTTCGTCGACCGCGTACTGAGGCAGAGTTGCATTCTTTGGCCGTTTATCATAGCAGGAGTCTTCATGCCCTTCATCACAAATTAGACATTTTCGCTCCCCAGTTGCATTATGTCCAACCTCTTAATTTGGCGAGTTGGTCGTTAGAACAGGATGCCCCTAGTTGGCAAATTTTTCCCACCAGATGATGATAAAATTGGACCTGGGTCTGAGGAGTCGGAGGACGAGTACAACGACCATGCAGAAGATGATGGAATTGGTCCTTCAGAACATTCTTAGGGGGAGTTTTCTTTTCTTTTTCTTAATACTTCGTTCTTTTCCTATTCATTTGTTTTCTGTGTAGTGATATGTGTGTTAGTTTTTATTTATTCTCCTATTTTTGTGGAAACATTGGGGACAATGTTTCTGTTGGCCCCAAACAGCAACCTAAGAGGGGGTGAATTAGGTTGTATCTAAAACAAACCTTTTTATGTGCTTAATAGAAATTCAAACTTTATGCACCAAATAAAAACTTAAGCCCAAATGAATACAATAGATATTCAACAATTTAAGCTTAAAGAACAAATAAGAATATAGAGATTAAGAGAATCAAACCAAACTCCCAACCTTCTCAAGCTTGGAGCTTTCAACTACAAAGAGTTTCTTACAAGGCAACTACCAAGTTCACAACTTGAAGTTTAGCCATTAAAAGTCTCTTCAAAGTAGGTGAGACAATAACCTCTTGTACACAAATGAGGATCACTCTTGCTCACACTAATTTCCTTTAGTTGAGCCAAGAGTTTTACACTCACAACCTCCCTTTGTTACAATTGTTATCTCTCCACTCTTACACTTGAAGACCTCTTACACTTCTAAGCTCTTTTCACAAAACTACCTACACTATTACAACACTTGTACCCACTATTTCTCCCAAATAGCTCAAGAATTATTTGTAATCAATGTAGAAGTCTCTGTTGTTTAATTCAGGCTAAGGGGTATTTATAGTTGTCCATAATCTGCTTCTAACAACTTTCCAACGGCTATTTTCTACTTACTGGAAAACTAGCCGTTGGACCTTTCGGACAGCCGATGAGCAAGTATGCGTCCGAACGAACTAGCCGTTGGATCGTTCGGACGGCCTCTGCTAAACCATGCGTCTGTCGTTGCGTCCTTTCTCTGAGGGTATTCGTTCGGACGTCCAAGAAAGGCGCGTCCAAACTTGCGTCCGATTGAAGCAAAGTCTTCTGGAAATATGATCGGACGCTGTTCTTCGTCCGAGACTGCTTCAATATTCTTTGTGTCGGACGATTACCATTGTCCGAAACTCTGTCTTTTAGACAGTCATTTACGTCCGTGGAGTCTTCTGGTTGTTTTGTCCGGACGATCATTTGTGTCCGAACCTACCTGCTTTTCTGCACACTTATTTTCAAACTATTAGTGCGATTTGGTCATCATCAAAACATGATTAACAAAACTGGGGTTCAACAGTTTCACTCAAGTTGGGGGGAGATATTTATGCTAAATGTGTGTGTTTTCGTCGTCTAGATTGTTTTAGGTCATTTTAGGTGTCTTGTGTTAAGTGTTTGTTTTGTTAATGTTTGTCTTAGGAGAATTTCTATACTTAATTGACTCTTTTCTGTATCGATAGTTTTTGAAAAAAAAATTTGAATTATTGAATCCACACATTTATATAAGAATTTTTGTTCTTTAATCCCATTGATTCATGGAATGTGACATCACTTTTATATGACAATGTGTGACAATATGTGAGTATGTGCAACAGTTTCGTTAATTTTTAAATGAGTGATATCCTTGACTACTTATTGCAACTTGGATTTAACTTGTGACATATTAGTCGGGGTCATTTCATATTTGCGAAGTATGAATGAAGTTTGAACTAAAGAGATTATTTAGGCAATTCTTTGAACTGTTTGAACCTAAAAAGCCCACCTTTTTATGATTATCCCTAGTGTACCTTTTTGAGCTTATAAGCCTATTTTTCACTGGTAACCACATTATTTACCCGTTGTATCATTTTGTTTTTTTTTTTTTCCATCTTTCTACCCATCACCTTAGTTGACATCAATACTATTAAATTAATTTTGGTGGAAAGTTGAGATATGTTATTTATTGGGACTGAAAATTCAAGAGCATATTTTGATTAGTTGAAGTCCCTGTTTGTTATAAAGTATAGTGAATGTTAGTTGGTATTGATATTATTGTGACTAGTTATAAAAAATAAAAAATAAAAAGTGAAAAAAAAGTTTGATGAAAAGTTCCAAAAAAAAAATGGAAAAAAAAGAAGAAAAAAAAGTGTATTTAAGTTCAAGTATTGTCCTGTTGTGTGAATAAGATGGCATGTTGTAACCTTCTGTGTTGTTGGTTAAATAATGATGTGGTTCGGACATGTATTTGGGATTATGGTTCACTGTTGCAAATTGATGTAACTAAGGTGATTTGAACAACTTTACCTAAATTTATCCTACCCTATGTCCCTTAGCCTACGTTATAAGCCGATAAAGTCCTATTTGATCTTCAGTCTGAGTTAATTCGTATTAGTGATTATGAGATGGAAATATTTTTTTGAATGTCTGATAAGATTGTCCCTTGTTAAATTGTGCTTAATATAAGTCTTGTAAAGATGGGTTAGGGAGTGATTCTGCTTTCCATACTTTTTCTTTGTGAGTGGAGTGGTTGCATTGTCATGATAAATATGGAATTATGGATCGAAATTTTCTTATCAACTCGTGTGTGTGGAATTCAATTGAATTTTTCGTTAAAAAATTTATTATTGATACATGGGAAGAGTTAATTTTGTGTGAATTTTCTTTTTGTTAGTAGTCGTGTTATTGTGTTAGTCATTTCCTTTTGTTTTTTCCCGGGATGTGCAAAACTTTAAATTGGGAGGAGTTTATAACTCTAGAAAATTAGAGATAATTTATTTACTATGAACCCTAATTTGATGTTTTGTAACCCTAATTTTATGTGTTTTGTCTGTGATTTAAGATTATTAGGTTAAAATTAGGTTTTGTGTGTTTTAGTAATTTTTAGTGTTAAATTTGTGTGAAAATTATGTTAGTAATAATCGTTTGTTTGTATTATGTAGGAAAAAGTAATTTTAAAAGTCTAAAAGTGGATATCTGCATTCTTAAAGGAAAAAAAAAAAAAAAAAAGAAGAGAAAGCCAGGCTCAATCGTTTGAGTGTGACCAAATTCAATTTGGCAGAAGCCTTCCTTGGTGCAGCAAGGAAATTATAGACAGCAGCAGCAAGGCATAGGAAGCAATCCCATATGCAAGGGTGGACATAGGCCATCAATGATTGCAAAAGGGATTCCAACGTGCATGTGTGCAGGGGAGTAATTGTGGGCCACCAAAGATTGTGAAAAAAAGCAATTGTGGGCTACAAAACTTGTTTATTAATAAAAAAAACTCACATACTTTTATAAATAGTCATTTTCCTTCATAAGTTAGAGTTAGAGAATTAGGTTTAGGTATTTTTTAGAGTAGTCACTAGGGTTTAGACAATTTTATACTTCTCGCATTAATTTCTTTAGCAATTTTCAAATTTCGATTTCAAGAATTTATTCGTGAATTTATTATAATTCGTGATTTTGGATTTGTAGATTCTCTGGAAAATCTGTGACAATCTTCAGAGGGTTTGAGTACGCTTTATTATTTATTAGTTAATTATTTTCACTTCAATTTTGCCATTTAATTATTTAATTGCTTTTTGCTTAGTTTAGTTAATTTTAATTTAGGATTGATCTAAAATTCTTAGTTTAATTTCGTTATTTTTTTTATTTTGCTTTTATTAGATCTTTAATTAATTTTAGTTAGGATATCTATCAATTAATTATTTCGTCATTTAATTCACGCAAATATATTTTTCGTAATTGTCTAGAGTTAGTTTGTTATTTAATTTATTTTTATAAAAAAAATCCAAAAATAATTCCTTTCAATTTGTGATCATCTAAATAGTAATCGACACTAAGTATTCGGTAATTGACCAATTTGATCATCGTGGGAAAAATCCGTATTACTTATATATTAGTACGTGACCCGTGCACTTGCGAAAACGTGTGTTAATACGTAATTAATTTGTGAATTTAGGGTTTGACACGCATCAACTTGGCTTAGATCAAAGTTGTCAGAGAATGAAGTGAAGCTGTAAGTACAGTGCATTGGGCTTGAAATAGATTATTTTGTTTTTTTTCATATTTTATTTGCTTTCTTAATTACTATTACTGTTCTTCTATTTTTCGGGTTGTCGTGGTGCTTGTGTTGAAATGGAGCAATTGACTGCATCAAATTTTTTACTTTTGCAAGGATAAACCCTCTATTTTGTTGCATTGGTGTTGTGTTTAACTTCAAATTTCTTGTGGTTATACTGTTATAACTGCCGGAGAATCAAAATTAAATGTTTTCTATAATTTATCCTTAGTGCTTTGTCTATACAACTCCTTTCGCTCGCGGTATCCTTTTGTTTAACTTAAAATGTTTTCTTGCAAAAATAACCAAATTTTCATGTTCGCTCAAAAAACTCTTTATGACGACACCTAGTCATCATTTCTTAATATATAAAATTTGGGCTTAATTACACTTTGTACCCTTAAACTATCCTATTTTTGTACTTTGCACTCTAAACTATCAATTTTGACAATCAACTACCTTCAACTTCTAAACTTTCGCACATTGCACCAATTACTCAAAGATAGACCGTAAAATAAATCATGTACCGTTACTTTTACCCAACATCTGAAACTATCCCTGCTTCAACCATACAGATCCAAAACAGTACAACACTCTCAATTTTTGAAAATGAATTCGAGTCCAAATTTGGATTAGTGAAATTCATGAGTTTAGAAACGATTAGACTGTAGTTCTTTCTGAAAGTAAAACAGTTTGCGAAAACCATTAAGTAATAAGTTGTTGATCAACATCTCTACCTAGTTTCACTATAGAAGAATTGCGTTCTCTAGTGGAGACAATGCTATAAAATCATTATCCGATAAATAATCACCAAAATCAATGTATTGGCTCTCAACTTCTATTCCTTGATTTCCTTTACCTCTTTAAGATTATTAACAGTTGAGTAAGGTAGTAAGAATATATGAAGTGAATTAATTAGTTCAATGTGCAAAACTTTAAAAATTGGAAGTAATTGATTGTCAAAATTAATAATTTAAGATATGCAGTACAAAAGTTAAATAATTTAGGAGTGTAAAGTACAATTAATCCTAAAATTTGAGCAATTCCATAATTTATTGATTCAGGGCATAAGTGGGCAACCATTTCTACCGCATGACATAAACCCCTAGTGAGATATCAAATCGTCCAAACAACTTGTAAGAAAACTAAAATTATCATAGAATACCTATTTCCGTCCATCTACCCTTTGCAATCAAAGGCATCACACGGAAATGGTAATTTAAGTAAACCAAATAGAAGATTTGGTTGGTCTAATATTTGACAGCATAATACCCTCCAAGGAAATTTCCCATAAAAACTGGAGTACCCATCAAGAAAATTCTTATAAAAACTGGAGACTGCTGTCAGCTGTTGCACAAGGCTTCTTCATATAAAAAATGGACAATTTGTTCAATAAAGACGACCTCCTAAGCCTGAGTGGCCATGAAACAAATTTCCAATACAAAATATTAGTGTTAAAAATGCAATAATTCGAGTTCACAAAACCAGATTCAGAAGTATTGTCCAAATACTGAGGACAACTAATCAACCATGGCTGCTGTTAGCCTTGTCATCATAGTAGCTGTCTCTTATCATCAACATAGCTGCCTACACCTGCCACGATCATCACCATAGCTGCCTCTACCTCTGAAGTTGTCGTATCCTCCTTTTCTATCATGAGCATAATTCACTCTTAAATTACGTCCTTGAAAATCCTGGAAGGAAATATTACAGTAGACAAATACAGAAACTGGTCAAACCCAAATATGTGACTTGCAAATGACAACAAAAACCTGAACTTGTTAGCATATTTTGTCTTCTGCAGAAGAAAGAACGTCAAAATTGATGTATACTTTCCAGGAAGAGTTATTCCTTACAGAAGTTCTTTGCACTTCCAAAAGCAAACTGAGGAAAATAACTTCACTCCATACAGCACCATCTAACAGTATATTTTCTTATGTAGCTTACATAACATGTTTCAACAAAATCACCAACTTCTAATAGAATCATGAACGCAGAAGGAAGAAAGAAGAGGGGATTCTCCCGCAGAAATAAAGAAGCCAAACAAGAGTACCTTTCCGTCTAAGGCCATGATGGCGGAAGAAGCTGCTTCAGATATCTTGATAAGTGACAAAGGCGAAACCTCTAGAACTACCAGTCTCACGATCCTTAATAATTCTTGCTGCAGAATTTTAATGTTAGGAATACAAACTTAAACAATTATGCAAAAAAATTGAACATAAAATTAAAATATTTACAATGCACAAACTAACTAACAATATCAACCATATTTTGGTGAAAAACATATTAAAACATTGTGATTGAAGACACTGAAAAAAAAAAAAAAAAAATCTACATAACAAAGGTAGTTTATGATTTCAATCAGAAATGCCACAAGAGAAGCATATGGATGGGCACATGCCCAATCCCCAACAAATGTGGTTCTCTCATTCAGAAGAGTTCTCAGAAATCAAGCTAATTCAATTTATCCTGTATAGAAATTAGATACCTGAGCAGAACAGATTGATTACGCATTCCAGGAAGACTAGTATAACAAGATCAGAAAATTAATTGAAACTGGTTGGTTATACATACAAGGAATTCAATGTCCATGTTTTCTTAGCATGTGAGAACCATTACCTTCAATAACTTCACCATACTTTTCAAAAGTCTCTATGAGACTTGTCTCCTCTGTCTGATAAGCGAGTCCTACAATACCAAATTTAAAGGGCATCGTCAGAATTTAGTACAGAACACTCCTGATAACCAGTATTTCAACAGCATCAAAAGTACCTCCAACAAAGAGTTTTGTAGACATGCATCGCATCACTTGGAATATGGACGGGGTTGAAGCAGCAATTTCAGGATTGATATGCTTGCTTACTGTTTGCTTGAGTATGCCCCGGACCTTTCCGAATAAAGCCATTGCTGTATACCCAAAAATACTACTTACATTCACAGGCACTGTAACGACCTAGCCTTAGCTAGCAATACAATCACAAAATTCCAAACCATATCTATTAATAGACAATATGAATTTAAGACAGATCATGTCGAAATTCCAGCTGGACTAGCCAGAAAGATCATTTAACATCAGGTACAAATGAATAAAAAACCAAGTATTCACATACACGTAAATGTACTAAAAATATAAAATTTCTGCCAACCTCAGACCTATTCTACATATCCTGACCAACACAACACTAAAATGAACCCTATAGAAGGCGTATAGAAGTACTATACTCTATTCCTGAAGTACCCGGGAAACGCATATATCTCCTAATTTTGCACATGTAAAAAAGAGACGCACACAAAAACAAAACAAAACAAAAAAAATCCTACCTTTCCATCGCTACTCTCTTCCCTTCTGCTTCCCCTCCTTCCCAACAAAAATAGAAATGTAACAGAACAAACATCATTTATGTGTCTCTTTCTGTATTTTAGACACCAAATAAATCGAAATTCAGCACAACAGATGCTTTTAGAATAGTGCAAGCTACAGCACCTCAAATTTACATACTCACACCTATTACCCTTCCAAGATTTAAACCCAAATACTTAAAAAGCCAAAACAGAAGGAAAAAAAAAAATTAATATACTATATATTCATTTGGCTACTTTCAGGAATATGAAACTTATAAGATTCCACTTTTCAATCTTTTAGGGAAAAAAAGAAAAAAAAATCCAAAAGCAATCATAAAAGCAAGTCGACTCAATACTAACATATTATGTTCAAAACATGATTAGTAAAACCCAAAAAAAAAAAAAAAAAAAAAATAATGTACCAGCAAATAAACAACAGAAATAAATGCATGAATTTGGATATTGATGCGGAAATATCAAAGATTCTGCATAGAAATGAGGGGTTAATTGGGGATTTATGAAGAAAAGTACCTTTGATTGAATGAGTGAGGCTTATGGTAAAACCCTAGAAAGGGTTTAGAGCAGAGAGAAAAAGAGGGTCTGTTTCTGAAGATAATGAGGGATGCATATATTTCATCGACCGAAATAGAAAACGTGGTGAGGGCCACTGTTCTTTAAAGAATTGGGTTAATTGCACTTTACCCCTTAATATTTATGGTTACTGTGATTTTAGTCCTTAAACCTTCCGTTAAATCCAACTCAACATTCATTATGTTTTTAACATCTGTGATACATCTATTATCTTTTGTTTTTCTTCTTATTTCAACTTGATTTACATTTTCTTTCTTTCTCTCATTTAGTTGACATGATTCAATAATATTTTGTTTTTCATTACCATATTTTAAATTCTATCAAACTCTATTTATGAAAAGAAAATAAGATATTTTGGGTGTCATAAAAAATACTCACACATCAATAATTTGAGAATAAAAATATCATTTTAAGTAAAAAAATCTAACATCGTTAGCTTTGATTATTAGTTTAAGAACTTAAACACCTAAAAAATAATATCTAGGATTAGAGTTATAGTGACCTTAAATGTTAAGGGATGATAAAATTAACCCTAAAAGATATCGTGTAAAGAACATAAGAGTAAAAATAGTCAAGTTTAGTCTTTATTTATGCCTTTTTTTTTAATGTGTCAAAAGTAAAATGTTTCTTATAAGTTTTTGCCCTAGTTACTGCATTCAACCCCTTATTTATGTTTTAGAACAAAATTATCTCAATTTTTAATTATCAATTTATTTTTTTCCTTTTATTTTTTTCCCGTTATCTTTTTTAGAGTATATTACTTTCAATAAATGATGAACTAGAAGTTATAGTTTTTGACATATTTCTAAATAATTTAATTTCTAAATTAAATACGTTTAGTAATATAAAAACAACATATTTGTTATAATATGTATTTTATGACTAATTATTAATGTTTTCTTTTACTAATTATTAATAAATAAACAAATTAAGAAAAAATGATGAGTTAATGAAAATAAAAATTAATTCTAATTATCATTAAAAACTATGCATGCCCAACCATTTGGTGTCATATTTTACCTAAGTTTACCATACTCCATCTTTATGTTAGGCAATTGTAATATTTTACTATGTTTTATCATTGGTACACCAAAAAAAAGGGTTTCACATGATCTCTTATGTTGTAATTTCATTTTTATACTAAGAATTTTTTATTTCTTTTGACTCAATCTTTTATTTTGTTGTAGTTTGTTCATTTGTTGATTTTATTTTACACATCTAGATGTGTATAAGAGACAGATTTACATGTGTTCAAATACTTAACAAAAATTATTTTAGATAGTTAGACCACATGTCAAGGGTGCAAAATGCCTATTAAAATTGTTTAGGAGGTATTTTGCAACTAAAGTAATAGTTGAAGGGGGCATTTTGCTTTTAACCCTTTATTTTTATAATAAATCATGAACATTATATTGTAACACATATTTTTGTTCGTGTTATAAGCACCTCTATTGTAGAAATTTAAATATTTGAACACATGTAAATAAGCTATAAAAATATAGATGAAAAAGTAAAAGAGAAAATAAATGAAAGGGAAGAGAGGAGGGAAAAAGAAAAAGAAAAATAAAACATAAATAGTAAGGGTATTTTGTCCTAAAACATAAATGTGGTGGTTAAGTACTTATTAAATAAGTTAATAGGACAAAATGCACTAGGATGAAAGTTCATGAGGTTTATTTTATTTTAACCCTTTTTTTTTATCTATATTGCGGATTGGCCCACGTATAGGATGTTGATTATTTGTGAGACTTCTAGATAGAACTCAATCTTACATCCATTTTCTTCATGAGAATGCAAAGGCTCTAAAATCTACAGTTCATTTGAGACTTCTATTGTAGATTAAAACAAATAAAACCCTTCCATTTTGAATCCACATATGGTAATTGAGAATTGAAATTTTCCCATAAATCAAAATAGTACAATCATATTTAAGTTTCCCCCCTTTTCCCTGCTCCCCAATCCATCCCATTTTACTCTATTCTGTACTCCCTGATCTCGTTCAAAGTAATAGAATTTTATTTAAATATTGCCCTATATATTTTTCATATCTACTTACATCTTATTAGGGCATGGAGTGTTTTAGATATATCATCATTGGATTTGATAGAAAATAGGTTAGATTAAAGTTGCTAAATTAGTTCTTTGGGTTAATATTAAGCTATGGTTAAATTGGACTAATAGGAGCCTAAGATTGAGGTTGGTGGTTAAATAAAGACAATATAAAGGCGTTTGATAAAATAGAATCAAACATTTGAAATTAGAATATTGAAATCTGAATTATTTTAACCTTTCTGAATTTGAAGTACTGAAAAGAATTTATGGCTTATGTTCTATAATAATAGGCAACTGAATATTGAATTTGACAAATTTTACAATTTTATCCTCGTGTTCATTTATTTCTCAAAAATATTTGTATTTTAACTATAGATACATATATTTAGGTTTATAATTCATGACACCATCAATAATTAACCAAAAGCACAATGAAAACAAAATAACTTGAATAATATAAAATAAAGTATATCATTAAAATCATTCAAAAAAAGTGAATTTTGAAGAGTTGCAAATAAATTATTAAAAAATATACAGTAGAAAATTTCTACAAATTAATTCATTTTAAGACTTATATTTAATTTGCAATTTGGTCATGTAAGTTGAGCATGTAAGTTTGATTGGCATGTCAAGATACTACTATAGATTCTGCATTTATTATGTTGACTTCGAATTGTTGTGAATTATGTACTGCAACATCTTCATCTTCAAATTGTCGAAACCAAATATCTTTGACACCATTCCTCTGAAGATAATTATGAATACAATTACCACCACACATACAATTACAATGTTTCATTGTGTTGGAAAAGGATATGGTGCCATTTTGACTAGAATAGGGAAATGAGTCTTCAATACTCCAAAAGTGCACTCAATTACATTTCATAACTCTTGCATGTGCCTAATTAAATTTTTCTTCCTTTATTATTATACAATGCCCACATTGAGAATTAAATAATCAATAGTGTATATTACAATAGGGTTCACAAATCCACGTATATGTGAGTAGGTTGCATCACATAAATAATACTTTCCTGCAAAACAATGCTTAGTGGTAGTAAGATTTGAAAAAATACACATCTTTTTTGGGTAAACATCAAGAGAAACAACTAACTCTAATTGTTATAAAATTTTCTCACCCTATAGGAAATAGAAATTTGGTTGTCGGATTTTGCATGGTTTCTAATAGAACTCTAGAATGCTTTGCTTCTCCTTCCCAACTAGCCCATTGAAATGTAAAAATCATGTTAAAATTGCAAATTGCTAGAGTATATTTTGGAAATACTTTTCTTTTAGTCTTCCTTGATAAGGTATTTTATTCTCAACTAGGATAACAGCATGGACAAGAGTACCGTCAAGTGTGCTCTAATAGCACCCTTTCTTAAAGAAGTAAGATTTTATTAGGAAAAAAAGTAACTTTCTTCAACAATTATGGAGTTTATATAATTATATAAATTCCCATCATATGCTAATTAAAATAAACATATTTAAATTTCATAATAGAAATTACTAAAAATAAAAAGTTCCTGAAATAATTTTCAAAGTCGGTAGTGTTATTGATTTGATTCATATTTGGATTGAAATTTGGAACAATCATTTACTTTGAAAATTTTGAGCATGGCATATAACACCTTGTAGAAGTATGTATATACTGTATGAGTTGAATATTGAAATCTTCTCCTGATTACACGATTTGTGTGATGTTGACCCGTATTCATAAGAAACATAACTACTTTTTCTTGAACAACAAGATAACGACTATTTTGCACACCAACCTCTATTTCAAAAATGTGTGCACAAGTTTAAAAATGTTTCCTTCTGTATTCGCAACATTCTATGGAATGTGCCGGATTTCCATGATTAATTTCACCAACATATTTGAAACCACTTAGCATTGAGTTAGTATTTGGCCTTCTTACAATTTGCTACTTTTTCAATCTTTTTATAATAAGCATTATTACTATAATTTTCAATACTTTCTTTTGCTCTTTAGTTAGCATCTGCAAACATCATTGTAAAAATTGTATTTTAGTAAAAACATATAACAATATTTAATCTCTGAAGTTTGTAATAAAGAAAATAAAATAATAACATTAATTATGCGTAAAACATTCTTGGTAAAATTTGTAAATGTAAATAAAGGTATAAGAGACATATTATGTGTTTTTATAAAAAAAATTCCAATAACTAAACATATACTCTCCATAAACTAGATGAAGAGATTCGAATGAATGTCTAAAATAACAATTTCCCGACCACATACATAAGAAATTTTATATTTTAAAATTTTTGACAGAAAATATTAAATAACAGTGCTAATTTAACCAGTTTTATCCCATTCATAGATATCCAATTTCTCTTGACTTCTTCGGATTTATCACTAAATTGAATCCATTGCCCTCCATATGCCTTGCTTTCCCAAAAATGCAAGTAGCTACAACATATAGTGGGTCTTTCTCGTGCAATGTTTGCATTCTATTTAAATGTTTGTTACATTCTACAATACTTGGTCTATCTGATTGCTCTAATATTTTAAGAATAGCCGTCAACTGGTTATTAAAGTCATCTAAATTTTCAGAAATAGATTTTTTTTTTTTTATGTTTGTTATCATTCCTCTTCTCTACTTTCACGTTAGTTGATGAAGAAGCTACGTCCCCATGTTTACTTTTCCGATTGATATTTGTTGGTGTACAATGCTCAATGTTATCTTTTGGTGACCTTATTCATGTGGTCCCGATGCATTTTTACTAGATGCTACCTTGCTATCAAATAGTGTTATAACATATCATATGCATATTCTAAGTATTTGTTACGAAATTATTTTGATTTTGGATATTTCTATGACACAAAATACAATATTGAGTCATAATTATCAATATTTACCTATTGAATAAATTCTAACAACATGAATAAAATACCTCTTCGTAATCTTCCTATTGCTCTAAACTCTAGTTGATCATGTTAGATGTTGGATCCTAATGGCTATTTCCTATTATTTCAGATGACTTTTTCCAAACTTGATATTTCCTTTCATAGGTAATCCCATTGATTCTTCAATTGTTTTTGAATAAAATTTTCATTTCTTTCCTCTTTTAAACTTAATATAATTCTATCCTATGCTTCCTTTATTAGACTACTTCTAAAAAAATGCTTTGTTGCTACTTTTTCCAAACATAAATCTATATATCATTTGAACAAAATTAAATCTTTCCAAATAGCTCTACCAGAATCTTCAAATTTCATCATTCCTACATGTATCATAAGTTTTGTTTAAATTTAAATAGAAATAGAATATTTTTCACTAAAAAATCAGACATAGAGACGACTTATTCAGTCCAAGTAAATATATTTACATTGATATTGACGAACACTCAAAAATGATTCAAGAACTGCAGTAAAAAATAGACAATTTTATGAAATTAGCCATTGTATCATTCCACATGGAATTTCAATTTCAATAGAAATCAGCAGATTGCCTCTTTTACACCAAATCATAGAGTACTAATTGTCAGCAAATAATACTCTAACCAGTTTAAGTTATCCAATCTACACCTGATAACATAATCTGTTTAGTTTAGAAATCTATTAACTCTAGCTTATATATATGTATGTTGATGTTGCTGACGCGAAGTGTGAGAAATAGTAGATAGAAAATTGGTTTTGGCCTCACAAAGACTTTTAAGTTTTCTCATTGTTTGCTGTCAGATTTTTATTGCTCCAGACTTGTGGTTGTTATTTATTTATTTTTTTAGTTTAAAATCCTCATGCCTTTAACTCTTTTTGCATCATAAGTCGTCTTGTCGTTTGATCAAATCATTACTTTTAGAGCCTTCACGGTCTTTTGTAGAGTTTCACGCATTATCCATTTACATTACATTTAGGAAGAAAGTGTATTACATCATGCCAAGAGTCCCAAGAAGTTCAACAGACATAAATCCATACATTTTTTGTATAATAAAATAAAATAAAAACTTGGTGTCCACACAGATAAACCGGCAATGGAAGTTTCCATATTTTGCATGTGGCTAAGATTCATCAAGAGACTATTTCCCCAATTATGCATGAGACATAAGAATAAATCATAAATCATAAATCGTTGCTCAATTATTTAAAAATTTCACATTCGAACATCAGAACGTAACATCAAAAAACCCATCAAAGAGACTAATGTGTAACTAGAACTAAGTAAAGATTCCATCTTTAAGATCATACGACTGACTACATTTCTAATTTGGGACAAATTTAGAGCAAAGCTATTTCATGAAAAATCAATCACATACTTGACAAAATCAACCATTCTAGTAAAATAGATACATACCTTAAACGTCAAAGGAATGATTGAAGAGAGCACCAATGAAGGGTAGGGTGGCGTCTCTTGTGGGAAAGCAAGAGCCAGGGATGGAGAGGGGAGTGTGAAAGGGAGGGAGGGAGTGAGAAGTATGTTTGTTGAGTGTGAAAGAGGGATAACGACATATTTTGGGGTTATTTTTGTCATATAAAGAGAAATTTTAAAATCTCAATATGTGAGCATATTCCGTGTTAAGGGATCAGTGGAACCTTTTCACTTAATTTTAGGCTTAAAGTTTTGATACGATTTCAGAGTCACTTAAAGACTTATGACTTCTAATTTTTCATTATCTAACTATCTTAATATAATTAAATCTTAATTGATTTATTTAAAGTTCTTAATTAGGCTATCAAACATATCAATATATATATATATATATAGATATTATATATATATATGGGTTAATCTTTCATATATCGGTAGTGTATAAAATTTTTTTATACCGATGGTAGTAAATCGGGTGTAAATGCATACCACATATACAAAAATAATATTTGGAATTTAAACAATGCACACGTAGTATGTATCCACATCCGATGATATAAAAAAATTTCTACATTGATAGTGCATAAAATATTATCTTTCATATACCGTCCGTGTAAAAAAAAAATTCTAAAAATATCAGATGTTAATACATGCCACATGTACAACATTAAAATTTCAAAAGTTATTTTTGCACATGTGATATGCATCCAGACCGGATGGTGTAGAAAATTTTCTATACCGTCAGTGTAGAAAAGATTATCCATATATATATATACACATATACATACATACATATACTGTCAATGTAAAAACAAAATTCTACACTATCGGGTATAAATACATACTACATGTACATTATTCAAATTTCAAAAGTTATTTTTACACATGTAATATGCATACAGACTTGATGGTATAGAAAAATTTTTATATCGTCAGTGTAAAAAAGATTAATCTATATATATATATATATGTTAGGAAAAGTTGTCTGAATGAGATAAGGAATACGTGCCTCATTTAGCAAACATACAAGAATTAATTTTTCCTGTTGATGACAGTTGGTTGCACCATATATATACCAGGTGATGTGGAGCATTCTAACACAACAATGTCAATTAATTTGTTATTCATAAGTCTTATGGTAAAAACAAGATCAATAATCCAAATCTATTGGATTGTGTTTGGATGGGTAGATTTGAATTAAAGAAAATATTTGAAATGAATAAATTTGAATTAAATAGATTTGAAATAACATGAAATTTGGGTCACTACAACAAAATAGGTTTTTTGCGACATTTTTTCTATGACACAGTAAAAAAGTGTTATAAATAGGCCACACAACCTAACTTGTGCCACAAAATTCACAACAGTTGTACACTTTTATGGCACATTTGCGTCACAAGGGAAAATTATGGCAAAAAGGGTAATGAAACGACGTAGTTTCATCATAGCACAAGTATGCGTATTATGGTAGTGAAACGACGTGGTCTTTAATTATAAGTATAAATACTACGTCTTCAAATTTTTTTTTTTTTTTTAATTGCTAAAGAAAAGCAGAAAATCATAAATGAAAAAAAAGGGGTCTCTCACCCTCTCTCCTTCTTTGCTACTCCCACCACCATAGATGTACGACCGCCGTCACGTGCTTCTGCCACATCGTGCTAGGTGCCACTGCCATCTTAATTGACAACGATTATCTTTCTCTTCCTCCTGAATCCACCTCTCATACTCACGTTTGCTGAGATCGCCCCCAAAGGTACTGAATTCTTATTTCTCTTCTATTTGCATTATATAAGGTAAAAGCTTCATCGTCATATGTCAGAAAAAATAGCATAATATAAAATTTGATATAGTCAATTACGGTAGTAAAATTTAGCAATTTCACGAACTCGAAAAATTCATGATTTTTTTCTCAAAATTAAGGTAAATGTATTAATCAATCAAATGTGGCCATTTTCTTAAATTTTAATGTTTAATTTGTGTATTTAAAGGAAGAAAAAAGATCTAAAGAACTTTATTTTGAAATTCTGAGTAGTGATTGTAATAAGTGTATTTATCAGGTCACTAGATGTGAAATAGCTGGTTAGAATAGTTGATTTAGGCAGCGATTTATGAGTTTTAGTGGTATTCTTTCAACTAGAAATACGCAGTAATCCATAGCTTTTAATCTTTTTTAAATGTGATTATGTAGGTTCCTACTTTCAGACAAAAGTAGATGATCCCAATTTCACTATTAGGGATTCTTAGGGTTACTTAAATTTTTGCAAAACAGAAGAGGTAGGTGGAAAAAACTAGAAGAGATTAATTTTTATCTTCTTCTATATATTTTCTGGGTTAATTTTTAGTTTTAGACTAATTACAGTTCTTGTGGATTGAAGGAAGGGGTGTAGGAGAAGTTGAGTCTGGACCTTAATGGGGCACGATAAGCCATCCTTTGACTGGCTCCTTGCTATTTGGAGAGTCTAAGTTAGAGTTTGCAAGTATGGAAAGAAAGAGAACGTAGTTTTCTAAGATCTACCTAAGATTAGTGAAATTATTGATGTTTTCCAAATCTTATTTTGATGATGACATAAACACTTAACTCTGTAAACAAGTTTTTGCAGGAAACAGGGCTTTCGGACGCACTGAACAGTCCGAACTAGGTCAAAACTTCTTGGATGCATTGCACCGTCCGAACGAACTGGCAGAAAGAAATGGGATCCTACTGCTTCTCTTTCGGACGAACATGACCGTCCGAAGCCTCTATCAGACGAAGGAACGGACGCATGCACGGACGTTCGAACGAAGCTCTTCAACAACTGTAAGAAGATCGGACGCTGTTTCGGACGCATCCAATATATCTCGGATGTCCGAAACCCCAACAGCTACTTTTTGTGCATTTATTATTTAGCCGTTAGGAAGTAGTTGCAACCACTATTTATTGCTCTTATAAATAGGTGCTTTAAAAAAGAGAAAAGATCATCTAATACATTGAATACAAGCCTTAGAAAAGAGCAATTTGAGTGCAAATTGACTATAGTGCTTTGTTGTATTAGTGTGCAGTTGTGAGTGCAATTCAACTTTGAGTGGAGTGATAATCTTGTATGAAAGTGTGGTTGTAAGTAAGATTCTTGGCTCAACTAAAAGATTTTTAGTGTGAGCAAGAACTTTCCAACTTTGTAAAGATTATTGGCTCACCAAGTGTGTGAAGCATTCTAGTGATTGAATACTTCAAGCTTGCTAGTTTAGAAGTATTGGTTGTTTAATTTTTCTCTCTTTACCTTACTGTTCTATTGATTTTATTATATCAGCATTTAATTAGAAAATCTCAATATTTCTGAAAGTATATTTTTTAAGAAACCTAATTCACCCCCCCTCTTAGGTTGCTTTGGGACCAACAATTGGTATCAGAGCTTGGTCTCATTGTATTGCTTAAACTGCTTTTGAGAAAAGAAATTTTATGGCAACCAACAATACTCTATTTTTTGAGGGCCAATCCGTTAAATTTGTGTATGTTTAATGGGGTAAATTTTATTAGTTGGAGAGATACTTAGAATGAAAATATTTCTGCAATCTATTGACATTGATTTGTGGTATGTTGTCAATGAAAGTCCATTTGAAGCTTCTATCATTGATGATCACACAAATAGAAGAAGAGAAAAGACAAGGAATGAACTCACTCCACAAGACAAGGCAAACTTGACGTTGAATGCAAATGAAGAACCCCAGTTATGTTAATCATGTTTTGATGATGACCAAATCATGCTAATGGTTTAAAGACAAGTTGCAGACCTAACCTCCTGCATCTTAAAAATGATCTGTCCGAACAAAACAACCACACAGAGCTTCGGACGATGGTAATCGTCCGACACAAAGAATTTGAAGCAAGCCTCGGACGAAGAACAGCGATGATAAATCTCCAGAAGACTCCTCGACGAAGAACAGCGTCCGATAAATTTCCAGTAGACTTCGCTTCTATCGGACGCATGTTCGGACGCATCCTCGGACGTCCGAACGAACACCCTCAGAGAACGGACGCAGTGTCGGACGCAGGGTAATTTCAGCAGCGGCCGTCCGAAAGGTCCAACGGCTAGTCTGTTCGGACGCATTCTTGCTGGCATCGGCCGTCCGAAAGGTCCAACGGCTAGTTTTCCAGTAGACAGAAAATAGCCGTTGGGAAGTTGTTGAAAGCAGATATTTGGCAACTATAAATACCCCAAGGTCTGAATTAAGTAAAAAAAGAGACTACATTCAATACAAACACTTGTAAGAGCTATTTGAGGAGAAATAGGCTAAAATATTGTGGGTTGTATTGGTTTGAGAAGTCTAGCTTTCTTGGCTCAACTAGTGGGAATTAGTGTGAGCAAGAATAGACTAGTGAGTGATCTTCAAGTGTAAGAGTGGAGGGATAACAAGTGTACAAAAGTGAGGTTGTAGTGTAAAACCCTTTGGCTCAACTAGAGGAACTTAGTTGGTGCAAGGGTGAGCCTACTTTGTGTACAAGAAGGTTATTGCCTCACCTTCTTTGAAGAAGCACTACTAGTGAATGTACTCCAAGCTTCGAGAAGAGAAGCTTGGGAGTTTGGTTTGATATTCTTTATCTCATTCTTATTTGTTCTTTAAGCTTAAACTGTTGAATATCTATTATATTCATTTGTGCTTAAGTATTCATTTGTTGCATAAAGTTTTGAATTTCTATTAAGCACTTAAAAAAAGGTTTGTCTTTAGAGATAACCTAATTCACCCCCCCTCTTAGGTTGCTTTTGGGACCAACAGCAAAAGCCATGAATGTGTTATATAATGCCTTGGATGCAAATGAATCAACTCGCGTGAAGGGTTGCATTTCCGCTAAAGAAATATGGGATAAGTTGAAGGAAATCCATGAAGGGAGCGATGATGTTCGTGAGCAAAAGAAATCCTTACTTGTTGCCAAGTATGAGTCCTTCAAGATGGAACCACATGAGAACATTGACAAAATGTACTGTAGGTTCAATGACATTATAAAGGATCTTGAAACATTGAGTAAAGAGTACTCGTTGGGTGAAAAAAATAGAAAAATCCTAAATGCTCTATCAACCAAAGAATGGGATGCCAAAACAATTGCTATAGAGCAAGCCAAGAATTTAAATTTGATGCCTATTGAATCGCTAATCAATTCTCTTACATCCTATGAACTCAAGTTAAAGGCCAAGGTAGTGGATGATGAAGAAGCAAGGCCAAGAAGGAGCATTGCTTTAAAGACCTCTCAAGAGGAAGATGAAAACAGCTCCATCAATCTAGAAGATAAAGATCTTGATAAAGGTGATCTTGCACTCATCACCAAAGGATTTCTTAAACATTACATCAACAAACGAAGAATGAGAAGAGGCGGAGCTACAAACACAAATAATTTCAAAGGGAAGTCAAGGCTTGAAATGAAGAAGCAAAACGATAAATGCTTTGAATGCGGTCAACTCGGACATTTTGCAAATGAGTGTCCTTCCAAGAAAAAGAAGGAAGGAAGAAAATCAAGATTCAACAACTTTCAAATCACATGGGATGATTGCAACTCCGAAGGAGAAGTTGAAGAAGAAATGTCTAGAGTCAGCACAAATGGCCTTCATGGCCATTGGAGATGATGAGGTAAATTCTAACTATGACTCTAATGATGAAAATGGTGAAGATGATCTTGAAGCTTTCATTTTGAAATTGCATGATAGCTTAAAGGAATCATATGCTAGAAATAAGGAGTTAGTTAAAAAGTCAAATGCTTTATTGAATGCTAACTCTAAACTTGTGAATGAAAACAATAGGCTATCACAAGAAAATCGTGATTTGAAGAAAAGAATGCATGTGAGATCAAAGGTCAATGAAGAACAAGCCTCCTTGAAGAAAAGAATGGATGATTTGAATGCTCTCTTAACTAGAAAGAAAGAAAATATTGTTGATATGAAAAGAAATAGAAATGTAGCAATCAACAAAAATTTTATCATGTTTAGAAGGGATGACTTGTGTATTGTAAAACCAAAATTTTCTTTATATGTCTCTAAAAGCATTATTTGTAGCCATGCCAACAACATGGACATGTTAAGAATATGTGCTCCTTATGTCAAGAAGAATGAAAAACTTGGAATGAAAGTTGCATGGATCGAAAGCAATTTCACTAACTCAAATGGACCCAAGAAAATATGGGTACCAAAAGTTATCAATTGATTTATTGTGTAGGTACTTAACATCACCAACAATGCTAAGTGGTTCATAGATAGTGGATGTTCAAGGCACATGACGGGTGATGCCTCTCTCTTCACAAATCTTACATCCAAAAATAGTGGAAAAGTCACTTTTGGAGATAACAATAAAGCAAAATCAATCGGCATTGGTGATGTAGGTAAAAATGGTGAAACCTTGATTAAGAATGTGTTTCTTGTTGATAATTTGAACTATAATTTATTAAGTGTTAGTCAACTTTGTGACAAAAATTTATATGTATTTTTTACCAAGCATGAATGTCTTATCCTTGATAAAAATCATGTTGTTTTATTCAAGGGCACTAGGCACAATGATGTTTACGTGATTCATCTTGATAAAATTAGCGATAGCAATGTACAAAATGTCTTACCGCTTCCATAGATGATCCTTGGCTTTGGCATAGAAGACTTTGTCATTTTAATATGGATTTAATTGAAAGAACTTGAGCACAACAATTTCCAGTAGCAATGTTTGCCAAAACTAAAATTTTGAAAAATACACTACAACCTGATGCATGCCAATTTGGTAAACAAGTCAAAATTTCTTTTAAACCAAAGAATTTTGTGTCTACTCATAAACCTTTGGAATTGTTGCATTTAGACTTATTTGGACCTACTCAATATGCTAGTCTAAGTGGTTGCAAAAATGCATTTGTTATTGTAGATGACTATTCTAGGTTTACTTGGGTAATATTCCTTGTTCACAAAAATGAAGCATTTGAAAAATTTGTAAAATTGTTTTCCAAAATTCAAAATTTATTGGATAAAAAAATTGTTCGTTTAAGGAGTGACAATGGTGCCAAATTTAAATTTGAGGGTTTTCTCGACTTTTGTGATCACAACGGTATTTTTCATGAATTTTCAGTTGTTAGAGTCCCTCAACAAAATGGTGTTGTTGAAAGGAAAAATAGGACTCTTCAAGAAATGGCTAGAACTATGTTTAGTGAATGTGACTTACCACAATACTTTTGGGCCGAAGCGGTCAACACGGCTTGTTATGTCATGAATCGAGTTTTATTAAGATCCTTTTTAAATAAAACTCCTTATGAACTCCTTTTTTGTAGAAAATCCGTTGTGAGCTATTTCAAAGTTTTTGGTTGCAAATGTTTTATTTTAAAAATCAAAGAAAACCTTGGAAAATTTGACAAAAAATCGGATGAAGGAATTTTTCTAGGATATTCTAGTGACAAGAAAGCATACCGAGTTTACAATAGAAGAACGCTTTTGATTGAAGAAGTTGTGCATGTTACATTTGATGAAACTAATGATGTTATCTCAAAGAATTTATGTGAAGATGAAGATGTAGGTATTTTAAAGGAGCTCAAAAAGCTCGTTATTCATGAAAATCATCAAGAGATCACATCAAGCGTCCTTGATGTCAACAACCATCAAATCGATGATGAAAAGAATAGGATACTCCAAATGATCTTCTGAAAGTTTGGAGATTCGTCTCTAGTCACCCTCAAGATTTAATCATAGGTGATCTATCCGATGGGGTAACTACTCGCTCTCATAAACCTTTGAATAGTAATTGTGCATTACTCTCTCACATTGAACCTAAACATATAGATGTTGCTTTAAGTGATGAATCTTGGGTTAATGCTATGCAAGATGAACTTAGGTAATTTGAGAAAAATAATGTATGGACCTTGGTTGAAAGACCTTCTTCTCATCCCGTTATTGGTACTAAATGGGTTTTTAGAAACAAATAAAATGACAAAGGTGAAATCATAAGGAACAAAGCTAGACTTGTTGCAAAAGGTTATGCTCAAGAAGAAGGTATTGACTTTGATGAAACCTTTGCAGCCGTGGCTAGATTAGAATCCATTCGCATGTTTCTTGCATTTGCATCTAGTTTCAATAATTTCAAATAGGGAATTCAAATGGATTGTCAAAAGGGATTTAAATGAACTTATCGATCAAGAAGTTTTCGTCGAACAACCTCCGGCCTTTGAAAAGAAAAATCTTCCAAATTATGTTTTCAAACTCTCCAAAGCTTTATATGGTTTGAAACAAGCTCCAAGAGCTTGGTATGAAAGATTAAGTGGTTTCTTGATAGAATGTGTTTCAAAAGTGGTGTAGTTGACACCACTCATTTTACAAAAACGGATTTAAATGGTTTGTTAATCGTTCAAATTTATGTTGATGATATTATTTTTGGAGCAACTAATGAAAGTTTGTGTAAGGATTTTTCACATTTAATGCAAGAAGAGTTTGAGATGAGTATGATGGGCAAGTTGCAATTTTTCCTCGGATTACAAGTTCATCAAACTAAGGAAGGAACGTTTATTACACAAATCAAGTACACAAAGGAGCTACTCAAACGATTTAGAATGGAAGATTGCAAACAAGTTGGTACGCCAATGTGCACTTCAACCAAATTTGATAAAGATGAAGAAGGTAATAGTGTTGATGAAAAATACTATTGAGGTATGATCGAAAATCTACTTTACTTAACTGCCAGTAGACCAGATATCATGTTTGCTGTTTCTTTATGTGCTAGATTTTAATCTTGCCCTAAAGACTCGTATTTGACAGCTGTTAAAAGAATTTTTAGATATATAAAGGGATCAATGGATTTTGGTCTGTGGTATCCAAAGTCCTCTACATTTGATTTGATTAGTTATTCTGATGCTGACTTTGCTGGGTGTAAAATTGATAAAAAAAGTACCAGTGGTATGTGTTATTTTCTGAGAAATTGTCTTGTGTCTTGGTTTAGCAAAAAACAAAATTTTATTTCTCTTTCTACGGCTGAAGGCGAATACATTGCTGCTGGAAATTGTTGTGCTCAACTTCTTTGGATGAAACATACTCTGAAAGATTTTGGTGTATTTTTTGATTATGTTCCTATAATGTGTGACAACACTAGTGCAATTAATCTCACAAAATAATCCCGTTATGCACTCTAGAACCAAACACATTGATGTTAAGCATCATTTCATTAGAGACCTTGTTTGTAAAAAGGAAATTCGTGTTGATTTTGTGCCTACTTCAGATCAATTGACTGATATTGTATTACAAAACCCTTAGCTCTAGATCGCTTTGAATCGCTCAGAAAATGTTTGGAGATTTCACAGATCAATTTGGCATATGTTCTTAGTTCGGACGCACTCCTTCGTCCGAACAACTTTTCTTTCGGATGCTCTGGATCGTCCGAGAGCTTCCGTTATTTCTCGGACGCTCATAATCATCCGAACGATATTCATTTTATTCACCAAACTCTCTGGAAATCTTTCGGACACACACCATCGTCCGAAAGAACATCGGACGCACTGGCTCTTCCTTCGGCCGTCCGTTTTCTTCAGCTTTCTGACGCTTCATTGGACGCACACCAAACGTTTGAGCCATCCGAAAGGTCTCCCTGTTTGATTAAAACCGTCAATCTTCCCCATTTCGGACTCACCAAATGCTTCATTTTTGTGAACAAGGAATTTGAGGAAATGAAACCTAGGATGGGGGAAATCTAGATGTGATTTAAATGAAACATTTGCAACATAAGAACTTTGAGATAGCACAACGATTCATTTTTAATCCCCAAGTCTCCACAAATCCAATCTTATCAAATTTCATCGATGCCAAGGCATCCGAATGGTATACATCCCTTTTAAGTAAATCTATAATCGTTCAACGTCCTACTTCTCAAAATCTATTTGATGAGTATAATCTTCCCATTGTCAAATCTTGTTTTGAAAAAGGTAATCTTGTGCATATTGATTTACCTGTATATCATGACATGAGTGCTTCAATTCACCACCAATCTTCGGAAAGGCCCTACTGTTCGCATTCTAATTTCTCGTGTTAACAGCACCAATCTTGAGATTTCATCCAACATCATTAACACCATTTTTGAATGTGAAGTCTCAAACCCCAATGATTTCTCCTATTTCTTTTCTTTAGACAAATGGCCAGCTATTGATACTCGTTTTGATATCGAAGAAGTTAGGGCTATTTTTAACATCCATTTTAAACAGGTCTCGGAAGCCAAAACTACATTGCTCTCTCCTGAACTCAATATTCTGTACACTCTTGTCACCAATCTGTTATTGCTAACTGACGGGCATCGTACTGAGCCCGGTAAAATACAACTTTACTTATTTTTTTTGTGTTTTCAAGGGCATTCCCCTTGATTTTGAGTATCTCTTTTGTTCCCTATGGGAACTCTTTCTTACTGATACTCGAAGAAACATTCCTTTTGGCAAATTTCTCACCAAAATTTTTGATTTCCTTAACATTCCTTTCAGCGAAAACATTCATTTAACAATTTCCTCCTTATTTTAACAAATCGTACATTGAACGCAAAGGCCTCCGGTTTTTCAACGATCAATGGTTAACTAAAGCAGCCTTTGATATTGCACAGTCACAATCCCATGCTTCCACCTCTGATTTTGCTATTCCCCGTTCTCCTACTCCTCAACCACCTCCACCATTCCACGTTCCTCCTCCATCTACATCTGAACCATCTCTTTCTCATATCTGTGGACTTCTAACCTCTTTGAGCACTCAAGTCAGTTCATTTCAACGTCGCACAAATCAAAAGTTAAAGCGACTTGAAACTCGTCAAATGATTCTCCAAGAGGCACTTAGCCTTGGCATGTCTGCTTCGGCTCAGGTTCAATTTGCTAATCTTCAGTCACAATATCCACTTGAATCATCTTCCGACAGTGATGAACGTGAAGATGGAAATGCCAGTGAGGACAACGAAGAAGCTGCCTAAGGAGCTGCCGATGACGATGAGGATGTTGACGACACGTTTGACTTCATCGCTTCTCATGCAACGTCGCACCGGAGAGGAGGAAGACAGTGAAGCCACCGATGAAGATGTTCCATCCAAAGGACAAAAGACTGAAAAGCGCTCCAAGAAGCGAAATGACTCACATTAGTTCTTTTGACATTTGTATTTTGTTTTCAGCATTTCTTTGGTTGTTAGAACTTCCTGTAGATTGGTTTTGTATTTCCTTGACTTTAGCACTCTTAAACTTTTAAGTTGAATGTATGAATTTTGTTAAATTTCTGTCAAATACTTGCATATTCTCAGGGGAAGCTTTGTTTGATGATATCAAAAGGGGGAGTAGTCTTCTCTATACTATTGTGCTATGCAAAATGATTGATATCCAATTGTGCTATATTGCAAAATGATTAGTCATATCCAACTGTTTTTACATAAAGGTTTGTCATCATCAAAAAGGGGGAGATTGATGTTTTCCAAACCTTATTTTGATGATGACATAAACACTTAACTCTGTAAACAAGTTTTTGCAGGAAACAGGGCTTTCGGACGCACTGAACCGTCCGAACTAGGTCAAAACTTCTTGGAGCATTGCACCGTCCGAACGAACTGGCAAAAAGAAATGAGATCCTACTGCTTCTCTTTCGGACGAACACGACCGTCCGAAGCCTCTATCTAACGAAGGAACGGACGCATGCACGGACGTCCAAACGAAGCTCTTCAACAACTGTAAGAAGATCGGACGCTGTTTCGGACGCATCCAATATATCTCGGACGTCCGAAACCCCAACGGCTACTTTTTGCGCATTTATTATTTAGCTGTTAGGAAGTAGTTGCAACCACTATTTATTGCTCTTATAAATAGCTGCTTTAAAAAAGAGAAAAGATCATCTAATACATTGAACAAGCCTTAGAAAAGAGCAATTTGAGTGCAAATTGACTATAGTGCTTTGTTGTATTAGTGTGCAGTTGTGAGTGCAATTCAACTTTGAGTGGAGTGATAATCTTGTATGAAAGTGTGGTTGTAATTAAGATTCTTGGCTCAACTAAAAGATTTAGACTTAGTGTGAGCAAGAACTTTCCAACTTTGTAAAGATTATTGGCTCGCCAAGTGTGTGAAGCATTCTAGTGATTGAATACTTCAAGCTTGCTAGCTTGGAAGTATTGGCTGTTTAATTTTTCTTTCTTTACCTTACTGTTCTAAGGAAAATTATATGTGATTTAATTAGAAAATCTAGGGGAGGATAATTTTCCAACCAATACTGGAGCTTTCCCTTTAGTTTTTCGGCCTCTTAAGTTGCTTTGGGACCAACAATTATAACCATTCAGGAGTTGCTATGGAACTTAAAGATTCTTAATAGGGGTATCAATGGGTCGGGTTATCAGGTTATCATGTCGTGTTAGGTGTGACTCATTTCTTATTATGTCGTGTTCGTGTCGTGTCATGTGAGTGAGGCCTGTTTCTTATCATGTCAAGTTCACATATGACCCGTTCGGATTCGTGTTGTATTCGTGTCGGATTCGTTTACTATTGACAGAGGGTATCAGTTTATTTGACAAATTACATCACTTTGTTGCGATCCATTTGAATTAAAATCTCAAATTTTAATTATTTAATAACTTAAATAATTCTTAATACTAACCTTGTTATCATAGTAATTTAAAACATATAATTAAAATTATTGAATTTTTTTAGATAATATTTAAAATAATTATTATGTTTGATTTAATAATCTAATATTAAATCTATTATTTACAATTTAAAAATATACAATATTAAATTATAATAAAGAAAAAATTCAGCAAAATCTACTCATGCCATAATTTAACGAGTTATCGTATTAACCCATGGTTGACCCAACCTACCCGTTTAATTTCGTGTCATAAACGGATTGACCCAATAATGACTTGATAAATTTTGAGTCATGTCATAACTTATTAATTTCGTATCGTGTTCGTATCGTATTATCGGATCGTGTCAAAAATTGCCAGCCCTAATTCCTTATATCCTTTATTGAGGGAAGTTAGTATAGGAATAGATCCATATGAAGTGTTCCAAGACATAGAATGGGCACTTTCAATAATTGTGGCTAAGCATCGGGGCCCTGGAATGGAGCGTGCAGACTTACTGGACATAAATGGGAAGATTTTTGCTAAACAGATAACTTTTATTTCTTCTATATTAATTTGCGGAAATCAGTACTTTTGGCTTTGGATTTTTCTTGTTATTGCTAGTCTAAAGACAATAAGAATGGTGTGACAGTTTCTTATGTCTCACTTATTGGTAATTTAACAAGGCCAAGCTCTCAATGCTGTTGCATCCAGTAATGTCAGAATTATAGTAGTGGGCAACCCTTGTAATACCAAGTCATTACTAACTCTCATGTATTATTCTGCGTATGCATTTTTGATACCTGTCATTACTAATCTGCTTTCTTTCCTTTGAAGTGCATTGATCTGTTTGAAAAAATGCCCCAAACACACCACTAAATTTTTGTTATATGGCAAGTTTTTGTTCCTTATGCCAGAGAACCCCACTGAATTTTACATGAAGATTGACTAATTTATGTGGTACACGTAGGGGATTCCTTCATTATTTTCTATTCTTTCCCCTCTCTGTGATCACTCTGGAAAGTTTAGGTGTACCCTTATATTCTTCCCCGTTGAGTGGAATCAAAATTATTTTCTCAATACACTTGCTTGCTTTTAAAATTTATTTGCTACTTATAACTCTAAGAGTCCAGATATCCTGAAATATGTAATCCTTGAGTTGGAGAAGTCCCTTGAGACATGTTGTGGATACCCTGAGTGGTTTTGCAATCAAAGTTTTTACAGGAATATATTGTATTTGAGGCATTCCTTTCGATACTCCGCAAGATCTCAACTTAGTTATCTGTCTTTCCAGTTTGCAATTATTTCCAATCTTGTTTTTCCCTAAATGGTTAATATAGCATTCAAAAAAGTCCCAAGATCTGAGTAAGCAAAAAGTAACCAAACATTCTCAATAGACACCTTTGCGGGTTAGAATGCTATAAGCTTTTCTTCAGTCACTTGCAACAGGTAATGGTCGAAAAGGTGATGTTGAATATCTAATTTAGCTCCTCTCTCTAGCCAAATCCACCTCTAATGAGATTAGGTAATGGTCAAAAAGGTAAAATTCTCTTCAATTTTGGGTTGTTGTATTGAAAAGCGAAGAAATCAAAATCACCGACCGGCTTGCTTCTCCAAATAATTTTATTCATTGACACATGAAATTCTCTTTCCTATATTCAGTCTTTATCAATTGAAATTGCTCTTGCTGATTATGTCTCCGTTGACATTATTGATATAGATGATCCAGTTCTAACTCTGAACTTATCTCCCATTTCTACGTCGCTAAAAGTGCCAGAGCTGGAGAGAACACTTGAAAGAATTTGATTTCGTTATAATCGTCACTTCAAAAGTCACGTGCTTCAACTCCATAAAGGTATTCTTCAATTTCGTCCTTACTTCAAATCTCCACAAAAGCTAGAAATCTCCTAGTAGTAGCTTAGTGTAGTAGTGTTCGTGTTCATTTGGTATTTACTTTGCAGGAGATCCTACTGTTTTGCAAGAATTGCTCTTTCTGCAACAAAGTTTTGATGTATAAAGACATGTATATACCTTAGTGACTTGGTCATTAGTGCTGTAGTACTCATATTGACCTCTCTTTTCACGGTAGTTCAACCAGAAAGAGGAATGAAGCTAAAGGACATGTAGTTTTGCATTTTTAATTGCTGCCTTATTATAACTTGTTCTCCAAATATGATAACTTTTTATACACATTTTGCGGATGTGCAAAATAGACCAAAAGTTGCTGAATTTATATAGGTTGAATTTATATAGGTTCATGTGTTAATACCCTCATGCTTTTGCTAATAATTATTTTTTATCTCTTAGGATGAAGTATCTAGATGGCCCCCCTCTTTGTCCATTGTGTTTATTACTGGATTTTGCAGCCTAGAGGACTGTTCATTATCAAAATGTCTTTTGTGTAGAAAAGACAAGGCTCGTCTCCCTTGTTCCACTTTTGTCACTGAATCCTTTTCATTTTCATTTTGCATGTAATTTACTGCCAATGTAAAATTACCATTATTGTCAAGCCACAGTTGTTAAATTGGTGAATTAAAGTAAAGCATACCAGAAAGAAAAAGTAAAGAATCCAAAAATCAAAGCAAATTCCTCCTTGAATCAAAGTATCTGTCTTATTTGGTTGTTGATTGATGTAGGATTGTATTTGTTAAAAAAGAAGAAATGAATTGGCAAGAATGGAGTTGAAACAAGTGTTTTCCTTTGGAATTTGGGAATATCAAAACCTGAAGAATTCGAGGCGTGTATATCATTTTCCTTAAGGTTTTGATTGCCCCCACTATACTCAATAGTTTGCTTTTGGGTGAATAGCAATCTACCTCTAGGATACAACAAATTCTTGAAGATTTTTAATAGCAAAACTTAAAAATCTTCCCAAGAACAATGTATAAGAAAAGAAAGATTTTAATTTTCAATGTTATTATGAATTGGTGGATATAACTATATTTTATAGAGATGGAAGATCAGAGAAATCCATTGGAATACACCTTCTTCAATCTATGGAACACCTCTCTTGAACCAAAAGTTGCAACTCTCTCCATTTTACCCGTTTTCAATTTTTAAACGTTCTGCTACAGTACTGCTACAGTGCCGCGCTCACCATGCGTGCACTGTAGCAGCACATGTGCGCTGAACAATTATGGCTACTGCCTTTAGCGCATATGCGCTGCTACAGTAGCACTGAAATTTTTTTTTTTAAAAATTGCAACACATACCCACCAATTCTATTTATATTACAAACTATAAATTTACATTCTCCCACTTAGTTTCTAATATAAATACAACTCACTATCTCTTTTAACATCATGCATAAAGAAAAGTGACTATTGTCTTAAACTTGTCTGTAGTGTAAATAACTCACTAGACCTAATCAAATCAAGGTGGCATTTGTTGCTTAAACCATGACTTAAATTAGACTAGAATTATCACACATATGAACTTGTTAACCTTATACATATGTTCACAAAATAGCTTTAGCACTATTACCGACCATGTGCTCTATCCTAATTCATGATAATGTACAAAAGACAACCCAAAACTTTTGTTAGAAGCGGTACCACTTCTTATGATCATATAGCTGAAATCTTCTCAAGTTTTTAAAGTTAAAAGCACAACAAGATAGTTTCATTAAGAATATAAATATTTATATATTCACCCTTCCCACTTAAATGTTACCATTTACACTAACAACATGGAATGGTATATACATAATTTTAGTGCTCATAACTACTTATTAGCAACTTGTTTTTACCCTTTAAACCTTTTAATCTAGTGGTAGTTCTAGAATAAAAGTTGGGTTACTATTGCTAGTAGTTTTAGATAAAGGGTTTCAATCCCATTCCTAATAACGTCGATCTCACCAAATCTCTCACAAGAGGTTTAGTCAACGGATCCACTAAATTATTGTATGTTCATATATACAACACTACTACGACGCCATCATTTAACAATTGTCTAATATAAGTTTGTCTTAGACTTATATGTCTAGATTTACCATTTGTATAATTTATTTAATACTCTAGACATTGTGGCTTCACTATCACAATTCAAAGTAATGGCTGGCATTGGTTGAGGCCACAACTTGATGTCTAATAACAAGTCTCTCAACCATTCTGCTTCTTTACCAGCTGAGGCCAAGGCTATGAATTCAGCTTTCATCGTGGAATGAGCAATTAGAGTTTGTTTCTTTGAAACCCATGAAATTGCTCCTCTACCTAACATAAAAATCCACCCGCTTGTAGAGTTTTTATCACTAATACTAGTAAACCAACTAGTATCAGAATATCTTTCAAGCACAGCTAGAAAACTATTAGAAAAATCCTAAATCTTTAATTCTTTTAAGATAACCAAGAACTCTCCCAATTATTTTCCAATGATCATGTCCAGGATACACACGACAAAAGAAATATCTGGTTTTGTGCAAATCATTGCATACATTAAACTCCCAATTACACTTGTAGTCTCAAGTTGAGCAATAGGATTGTTGCATACACATCTAGATGTGTATAAGAGACAGGCTTTATGTCAAACACATTATGTTGAGAAAATTTTGAATAAGTATCAACATTTAAATGTGAAAGCATAACCCCATTGGCAGTTTCAACCAAATCAAATGATAGTATCTACTTCACCCAAATCCTTCATTTTGAATTGAGAAGACAGATAATTCTTAGTTTCAAGTACACCTTTATAAGAAGTACTAACAATTAGCATATCGTCTACATATAGACAAATAATTACACCTTATTCTTTAATGAATTTAGAATAAATGCACTTATCAGCATTATTATATCTAAATCCATTAGAGAATAAAGCTGATTCAAACTTTTCTTGCCATTGTTTGGGTGCTTGTTTTAAACCATATAGATATTTAATTAGTTTACAAACTTTATGTTTATTTCCTGGCAATGTAAAACCTTTTGGTTGTTCTATATACATTTATTCATCCAAGTCACCATTTAAAAAGGCTGTTTTAACATCCATTTGATGGTGTACACACAAGCTATAAATGGAAGCCAATGACATTAGTACCCTAATGGATGTAATCCTTGCAATAGGTGCATAAGTGTTAAAATAATCAATTCCTTCCTTTTGTCTAAAACCCTTAGCTACAAGTCTTTCTTTATATGTCAATATGGATCCATTAGGGGCATATTTTCTCTTAAACACCCATTTACAATCAATAGGTTTAGAATCAGGAGGCAAATCCACTAGAACCCAAGTTTTATTTGATAATATTGAGTCCATCTCATCATTTACAGTCTTTCTCCAAAATGTTGCATCCCTTTATTACTAGAAGAAGAATCAACATTTGGAATCGGTTCTTGTACTTTAATTGGATCCAAATCAACATTTGAATTTTTAAGAAATTTATTCTCAAAAAATTCAGCATCCCTTGATTTAATAATAACATTAGAATCAATGTCAAGTAGTTTATAGACTTTAGAATTTTCAGCATAGCCAACAAACACACTTTTAAGTGCTCTCGGTCCCTAACTTTGCTCTTTTAATATCTGGGACTCTATAATAGGCTATACATCCCCAAACTTTAAGATAAGTTAAGTTTGATTCAAAAAATCCCATATTTCATATGGTGACACTTTAGTCTTGAGAGATGAAATTCGATTATGTAAATGACAAGTAGCCAACAAAACTTCTCCCCACAAATTTCTTGGCAAACCAAAATTTAGAATCATGGTGTTTACCATATCTGTTAAAGTTCTATTTTTCTTTCAGCCAAACCATTTTGTTGTGGAGTTTATGGAGCACTTGTTTGGTGTATAATACAATTTTGTTCACAAAATATTGAGAATTCGGTAGAAAAATATTCACCACCTCTATGACTCCTCAATATTTTGATTTTCTTATCCAAATGATTTTCTACAAGAGATTTATCAAATTTAAACATATCAAATGCTTCATCCTTTACTTTCATTAAATAGCTTATGCACATATCTTGAACAATCATCAATAAAAGTGATGAAATATCTATTACTTCACCTCTTATTAGAAAACCATTTAATTCACAAACATTCGAATGCACAAGTTCTAATAATTGTGTATTTCTTTCAACTTTTGGAAAGGGAAACGTAGTTATTTTTGCTTGAACGCATGTTTCACATTTCTTCTCAAAATTATTTTTGATAGACATTAACCCATGTTTAGTCATAAAATGAAGTATTTTATAATTAATTGTCCTAATCTACCATGCCATTAAAAATAAGAAGAATCCACAATATAAACAGAAATATTGTCTTTATTGATACTAAGTTTAAACATGCCATCACAAGAGTGGCCCTTTCCTACAAATACACCATTCTTGGACAAAATAACTTTGTTTGATTCTAATACAACTTTCAGCCCTTTCTTATTTAATACATCGACTGATACAAGATTTTTCCTAATTTCCAAAACATGAAGTAAATTCATTAACACAAGCCTTTTGCTGGAACTAAAATTATAACTCCATTAGTAACTGATTGTCACATTGGTATCACTCACATTAGTATGTTATTAGCACCAGAGTCATACCACCAATCATAAGATTTGGTTAAAGTTGCCACATTTAATTCAAAAATCATACCAATGTGACAATCAGTTATAATTGCAACAATTTTAGCATCTCTTTCAACAAGATATGCTTTAGGGGCATTATTCTTCTTTTGTTTCTTGTTGGAATTACACTCATTTTTATAATGCCCTTTCTTGCCTCAATTATAACATATTCTATTCTTTTGAATCTTGTATCACTTATTTGTAGTATTTTAAGAAAACTTTCTTTTAGAACTTGTAATTTGACTCTTATTTTCATTAACAAAATTCACTTTTGAAACAAGTTCTAAATCCTTCATATGAAGATTTCTAGTATCTTCTTCAATTCTCATATGTTTCAAAACTTGATCAATTGTTAAAATTTCAGTAGTATGAAGCATTTTCTCTTTGATAATCATTCCAACTAGAAGGCAATTTTGCAATAATTGCCTCCACTTGCAATGATTCTGAAATTTCAACACCAAGATCTTTTAATTTTGAAACAATAATTTGAAGATCATGAACTTGATCCAAAATAGAAGAAGAGTCAATAATACGAAATTCAAAATATTTCTTAATAAGAAATTTGTTCACACCTTGTTTTTGTGTAGCATATGTATGTCTCTTAAAACATCACAGATGTGTATTGAGAGTAGACAGGTGTCGAGGTCACATTCTCAATACGCTATCAGACCATCTTTATGACACACAATCTCATTCTCCTTCTTCTAGATGTTGTTGCCTTGGGTTCCTCTGAATCTCCAATATCAAATGCAGGAATTTCAAGCAATGTTGGGTCCAAAATATAAGCAACTTTTAGTGCAGTGAGGAAAAACATCATCTTGTCTTTCCACCGGTTGAAATTTATTCCGGTTCGACGATCCAATTTTACAAAATCTTGACATAGATTCATTACTTTAAAGGCAGACTCACCACTTATTTTCATGATTACTCACAATCAAAACCTTAAGATTGTTAAGAAAAGAAGAAATGAATTGGCAAGAATAGAGTAGAAACAAGTGTTTTCCTTTGGAATTTGGGAATATCAAAACCTGTAGAATTCGAGGCATGTATATCACTTTCGTTAAGGTTTTGATTGCCCCCACTATACTCAATAGTTTGCTTTTGGGTGAACAGCAATCTACCTCTAGGATACAACAAATTCTTGAAGATTTTTAATAGCAAAACTTAAAAATCTTCCCAAGAACAATGTAGAAAAAAAGACAGATTTTAATTTTCAATCTTATTATGAATTGATGGATATAACTCTCTTTTACAGAGATGGAAGGTCAGAGGAATCCATTGGAATACACCTTTTCAATCCATGGAACACTTCTCTTGAACCAAAAGTTACAACTCTCTCCATTTTATCCGTTTTCAATTTTCCAACGGTCTGCTACAGTACCGCTGTGTACAGTGCCTAGCGCACATGCGCGCACTGTAGCAGCGCATGTGTGCTGAACAATTCTAGCTACTGCCTTCAGCGCACATGCGTTGCTAGAGTTGCGCGCATGTGTACTGCTACAGTAGCGCTGGATTTTTTTTTAAAATTGCAACACATACCCACCAATTCTATTTATATCACAAACTACAAATTTACAGTATTTACTATCGCCAAACAGTAAATTCTACTAGTGCCCCTCTACCTGGAGAACCTCCCGTGATTAAATCATCATAGTGCATTTTTTCCATCTTTTCAGGGTTTTCTCTTAGATTTCTGTTAGGTATGTATCAATGAATGTCTTCAGCTATTCAGGTATTCTTGATCAAGCTGTTTCATTTAGCTTGTTAATTGTTGTTTCTTTTTAAATGTTAATCATTGTTCTATTATTTTTGCTATTTTCTTAGATTGATTTCATCTTATTTTGTATTGTTTGACTGAGTATGGAGGATCCAGGCCCCATGGTAACGTACTAAATCCATGGTACAGTTTCAAAATTTTTTGGTTCTAATTTCATTTTATACAGCTAAGTCACAATTTTCTCTCTCTCTCTCTCTGGTATTAGAGGATGAATCAACAACCGAATTTGATGCTACCATTTCTTTGAGAATTGACTAGTTTCTGGTTTGTCAAAGTCTTATTTTGAAATCTGTACGGGAAAAATATGTTGAGAATTACATGTTGTATATTTAGAATCATTCTTGTAGTGTATATTTAATATGAATTGGGAGTAGAATGCCTTTAGACTGGGAAACTATCTATGACTAGAACTTTTATTTATTTTTAATCAAGCCACTAGTTTGGTAGAATTTGTTTTTTTTTTTTTTTTTTCACGCTGAGCAGTGAAATTTCTGAGGATGGAAGAAGCTCAAAGTAGAATTTGGGTCCTAAATTTGGAGTGAAAAGCATTTAGGTATGGCATCATGTTTTATAACTTTTAGTTGAGGATTAGTCATGGAACATAAAACTATTTTGTGCATTGTTTTGACAAGATGGCTTAGTGCTTCAAGAATGGAGGTGAGAGCTAATGGATGCAAACTTACTGTGTAAAAAAAAAAACATGCTTCAAGATCTTCTGAACCTCTGTTGTGTTCTACTATGTTTGTCACTCCTTAGTATCATGATATATACTTGCGTATTTAAGTTAACAATATACATTAACCAGTTCTTAAAGAAAGTGAAACACAAAATGATAACATTAAATAGTCGGGTTATCTCTGTTTGATGGTTCAACTTATTTTTACTTGCATTTTGGTAAACTAAAGAAATGACATTACTTAAAATGCCTATGGATATATTAGGACGGTCTTATTGTTTTCATGCCCCTGGTAATGTTTTCACTATTTGATCTTTTTCCCTTTTTCAGTTTCAATCTCAACTGTTCAACTTGTTGGCAACTACATTTTGTTTCTTTTCTACGAAAAGAAACTTTGTTTTTTTTTTTTAACGCACTTTTTAAATAATTTGGTTATTATAAATCTAACTTATGTTTGTGAAGAAGGTTCTTAGGCAATTATCCTGACAATTATCATCATTGCATGGTCTGGTAGTGTGCCGAAAGACAACTTACTACTCTCAAACTTCTTTGTGTTCTTTTTATTTATTTTTATTATTTATCTTGTAGGTTTGTTGTAATCCTTAGTACTTCGTTGAAGTAAAATTGAATCCACATACTGTAATCTTCAAACATGGATGAAGGTATTAGTTATGTTAGTTTAGCATTAATAAATGACAAAATAAGTTTTTTTGCGATGTTTTTCATACTGCACAAAATAGAAATGTCTTAAATGAACAGCACAATTTAAATTGTATGGCAAATTCATAACATTTCCACGCTTCTGTATATTGTTTGCTTTATGAAATAGTAAACCATGGAATATGAATGACTAGTACCTTTTTAAGTAAAAACAGATTTTTGTTTCTTAGGATCCCATTTGCTTGTGATCCCTTTGCCTTGATTTTTCTTCTTATTTTTATATTGTTCACAAGGAATTTTCTCCATTGAGCCTAAGCTTCAAGAATACAATTTTCAAATATGTGAATGTTATTTCTTACCCATATTGTATTTGTTACTTTAGTTTATGGAATTATCTTGTGTAAATTTCTTTTTTCTCCATTTAGTCCTTCTATTTGATACTTGCTTCCATATTTCTAGGAGCAGATTGGAACCTACTAGAGAAACTTGAGGGCTGTAAGAAATGTAATTGTAAGAACTCAAAATGCTTGAAACTCTAAGTAATTAATTCCTTTCTGTTAATGCTTTCAATTCTTTCACTACTATGCTTCAATTGCTTCTTGTAGACTAATGTGTGAGACTCACGGTTAAAATTTTATATTTTTCATTCTATAGGTCCTTAAATATTCATTTACTTCTAATGCAGTTATTGTGAATGTTTTGCTACTGATGTCTATTGTGTGAAGGCGTGTTCTTGTCAAGAATGTTTCAATAAGCCTATTCATGAGGACATAATGCTTGCAACACGCAAGTAGATTGAGTCCAAAGAAACCTCCTTGCTTTTGCTCTGAAAGTGATTAGGAGTTTTGATTCTTTGACAGAGGTAATTTTGGGTAAGAATTTGAACCTGGACATAAAGTCTTCCTGTAGTGGTGTAATGTGAGAGTAATATGTGAAGATTTTCAATGTAAGATGACTCCAACAAGACTCCTGCTTCAGCTCAACATAAAATAGGGTGCAACTGCAAGAAATTTCTTGAGGCAAGAAATTTGCCTCGCCTCAAGAAATACAGTGAATGCTATCAGGACTTTTTCTCCCTTTCTATCGAATATTGTTTTATTTGGATCTTGTTTCCAATAAAAATCTGGCAGTTCTTTGAAGGGTGGTGTTGGATGCTCCATTAACTATAGATGTGAAGGGTGTAAGAATGTATTTGGTAGAAATGACGGTCATTCTCTTAAATTTTAACCTTTAATTTGTGTATTTAAAGGGATAAATTAAAGAGACCTAGAGAACTCTATGTTGAAATTCTATGTAATGATTGTAAATTCAAGAGCGTATTTATCAAGTTACTAGAAAACCCAAGCTACTCTTTTATGTGGTTAATCTCATAGATTTTTTTTTTTCGATGTTTACCTATTTATTGTGCAATTAACATGGGTGGCATAACTTATAGTAGTAGTAGCTGCAGTAGGCATTTCGTGTATACTTTATGAGTGTTTTAGGAGGTTCTAGACCTCTAAAAGAGCAGAGCCTTCTTAAAAATCAGCAAGCATATTATGGACAACTAACTTGTCCTCCAGATGTGAGGGTTTCAATTTACATTTTATTTCTTCTTTTAGATTGCTAACTGCTCAGGCGAGTTTTATCTAGTAGTAGGAAGCTTGAGAATTATGTGCTCTCTTCCTCAGAGTTCTCTATTTCAAATAATAAGGTATATTTATATTGTAGGAAAATCAAGACTAGAGAGGGGAAACAAAACAATGGAGAATTTCTGGCAGAAAATTAACAGAAGCCCGAAATGGAGATAGAAGTGATGATGATGCCATCAACTTCTGCAATACCAGTAGACATCAACTTTACATCCACTTCTATGTACATCGGTGCCCTCTCAAGGCCTGAATGCTTCAACACTTTCTTCTTCTACTACAACAAGCCCAATCCACGCATCCACCACCTACATTGACTTCAATACTTCTAAGAGTCTCTGTTTGCAGTTCCATTCAATTGGGAAGAAAAGCCTGAATGCCCAATTCACAAAAATCCCTTTTTGATGATTAGTACATAAGGATATTAATAAATGTTGATAAAGATTTCGCTTTTGATTTCAATGGGCAGTTGGGTTCTTTGCTGATTAAGTTTTTGATGGGGGAAATCAAGCCTTTGAAGCCACCTCCTCATTTTTTCGGGTACTTATCATTCAAGCATCACCTTAAATTAATGAGAAGTGTTCATCACATTTTTTCTCATCATGACATCATGACAAGTTATGACTGATATATTTGTATTTGTACTATTACAGGAGGATGATATTGATAAGTATAAAATATTGGGGATAATTTATTTACTATGAACCCTTGTAACCCTAATTTTAAGTGTTTTGAGCGTGTTTTAGGATTATTAGTTTAAAATTAGGTTTTGTGTGTTTTAATGTGTTTTGGAAATTTTTAGTGTTAAATTTGTGTTAAAATTATGCTAGTAATGTTTGTTTGTTTGTGTTGTGCAGGAAAGGGTGATTTTAGAAATCTAAAAGTGGAGATTTACATTCCTAAATAAAGAAGGAAAACAAATTAAAGGAAAGCCAGGCTCAAACGAGCCTGGCCAATTTGATCGTGGCAGTGTAGCCTGGCCAATTTGATCGTGGCAATGAAGATCCTTGCTGCAGCAAGGGTTTTACTTGCTGCAGCAAGGTTTAAGCAAAGATTCCAAGGCAGTAAATTCATCCAACGTGCAAACAATCAAGTGGGCTAGGGGGAGTCCAAGGACAAGAAGGATTCCATTGTGGCTAGGAGTCAAACACGTGAAGAAGAGTTCAACGGGGATCGCAATTTACTTATTAATAAATGAAAGCCCACATACTTCTATGAATAACTATTTTCCTTTATAAGTTAGTATGAAAGAATTAGGGAGAAGTAGGTTTTAGGTATTTTTGAGAGTAGCCGCTAGGGTTCTCTCTAGATAATTTTATATTTTTTGTATTAATTTCTTTAGTACTTTTTAAATTTCAATTTCAAGAATTTGTTCGAGATTTATTAGGATTCACGATTTTGTATAAGAGACAGGCTCATTGTGATCAAGTGACAATCTTCATCTTTTGAGTACGGTTTATTATTCATTAGTTAATTATTTTCACTTCAATTTTAGCCGTTTAATTATTTAAATGCTTTTTGTCTAATTTAGTTAAATTTAATTTAGGATTAATTTTTAGTTTAATTTCATTATTTATTTTAAGTGCTTTTGTTAGATCTTTAATTATTTTTAGTTAGGATTTCTATCAATTAATTATTTCATAGTTGAATTAGTTTGTTCTTTAATTCACGCAAATTTATTTTTCGAGTCTTCTAGGGTGTAGTTTGTTAATTAATTTATTTTTATAAAAAAAATCCAAAAATAATTCTTTTCAATTTGTGATCATCTAATAGAAGATTGATACTAAGTATTTGATAATTGACCAATTTGATCCTCGTGGGAACGATACTTATTACCTATATACTACTACCCGACTAGTGCACTTGCGGAGACGTGTGTTAGTCCATAGTTAATTTGTGAATTTAGGGTTTGACACATATAAGTTTTTGACACCGTTGCCGGGGATCAAATCTTTAGGCAATATCGAGCCACTTAGTATTATTGCTAATTTAGATTTTTTTATTTTTTTTTTGGTTTAATTTCTTCTCGTTTTCTTTCTGTGATTTTATTTTATTCCTTGTTCTTTTAAATTTTTCGTAGTGGTACGTTTATCTGGTGTTCTAGTGTTGTTTTATAGTTTATGACCCTTGATGATAAAAAGCTACTTCCACTTGATTTGAAAATAGAAAGAACTCTACGTGGGTTACAAAAACGAAAGAAACAACAATTTGAGGACCAAGAAAAATTTGCCATGGCTAATTTGAATGCACCAAGGAATGAGGATATTCCTAGGGATGAAGATGAGGAGGAAACTATGAATGGGAATGGGAATGGGAACGGGAACGGTAATAGACAGCGATTGTTGACGGATTATACTAGACCCACTTTTGATAGGGCTAATTCTGGTATTACCAGACCCGCCATCCAAATCAATAATTTTGAAATCAGGCCAGTTCTAATTCAGTTGCTTCAGACTCATGCCATGTTTGGAGGTGGAGCAACCGAAGATCCACATGCCCATTTGAGAAATTTTGAAGAGATTATTATCACTTTCAGATATAATGGGGTTTCACCATATGCAGTTCGAATGATAGCTTTTCCTTGCTCTTTAAGGGATAAAGCTAAATGGTGGTTACAAAGTTGCGATGAAGGAACATTCATGACATGGGAAGAACTTGCTCAAGATTTTATAACTAAATTCTTTCCTCCTTCCAAAACTGGAATGTTGAGGAATGCACATAAAATCACATCGTTCAAACAGGATGTTGAAGAAGGCCTCGGCAAAGCTTGGGAAAGATATAGGGATCTATTGAGACGTTGCTCACATCATGGCATTCCACTGTGGATGCAAGTGCAAACCTTCTACAATGTGTTACATCTTGAAACCAAGACAATGATGGATGCTGCTACGGGAGGATCTTTATCATACAAAACACCCGAGGAGGCCCAAAGAATGTTGAATATGATGGTCTCTAATTACTAGCAGATAGTAGCTGTTCAACCAATTCAATAAGATAGGAGGGGAGTGCTAAATCTTGATCAAACTGATATATCTTAACTCGAAATAAAAATGTTGACATCTTTGCTGGCGAACTTGACAAAAACCGTTGGTAATTTGAATGTCAATTCGGTAGCTTCATCCTCGTCAACTCAAACTATTTGTGAACTGTGTGGAGAAAATCATAAGCCCAATGAGTGTGGATTTGAATAGTCATCCTGCCAAGAACAAGCTCAATTTGTCAGCACGAGAACCCTTGCGGCTACTCCTAATCTTAACCCTTAAAATCCTCCATACCAATCATTTCGGCCACCTCAAAACCAATCTCAAAATCCAAATCAACATTCCAACCAACCCTTTAACCAGCCCCAACAACCAAACCAAGGTCAAAGTTCCCGGAGTATAGAAGATATGTTTGCTCAATTCCTGAGGACTCATGAAACGTCAATGAGAAATCATGAAGCATCAATTAGAAACTTGGAGAACCATATGGGCCAGATAGCTAAACAATTCACTGTCTCTTAGAGACCTCGAGGTACCATGCCAAGTGATACTATTCCCAACCCCACGGGACGGTAACCATAGGGAACATGCAAAAGATGTCGTCTCACTTGATCACAATGAGCTGAATGAGAATAAGGATAATGGTATGGAAAAGAAGGTACAAGCAGAGGGTGAGAAAATCCAAAGAAAAGTAGGATTGTCATCAAAGGAGGAACCCAAGCAACAACGTGAATCGGCCAAATATCAAATCCCTGCTAGGAGGACAAATGAAGAGAAAGTTATACCCCTTGAGCCATCAAAGCAAGTTCAAATTTCGTTCCCACAAAGACTCAAAACTGAGGACAAGAAGAAAAAGTTTAAGAGATTTTTCAAAATCTTCAAAAAGTTGGAGACAAATATTTCGTTTGTTGAAGCCTTAGAATGCATGCCAAACTATCCTAAATTCGTGAAGCAAATGATCACGGGAAAGAGAAAACTCCTAGGGGATGAGATCTTGTGCTTGACTGAGGAATGTAGTGCTTTAATTCAAAAGAAATTCCCCTAAGGAGAAAGATCTGTCTATATTAGACATTCCTGTGATGTTATAAGAGAGTCTTTGAAACACCTGTCACTTATACACAGACTTGGGGCCTCAATCAATTTGAAGCAACTGACATTAGAGACCTGTCTCTTACAAAAAAATGATGGGAGGAGAATTAAAGCCTACCAATGTGTCCCTTCAACTTGCGGACAGGAGTATTAAATATCCATCGGGCATTATTGAAGATGTATTAGTCAAGGTTGACAAAATATTTTTGCCAGCAGATTTTATTATTTTAGAGATGGAAGAGGACAAGAATATGCCTATTACTCTTGGGAGGCCACTTCTCGCTACTGGAAGAGCTCTGATTGATGTTCAAGTTGGCAAACCCCAATTTCGGATTGATGAGCATACTGTTTCTTTTAATGTTTTTGATGCATTGAAATTTCCTTCTTATTATGACAATGTAATGAAAATTGACATAACAAGATTTGTGAATAAGAGACACATCTTTTGTAGCAAACCATAAGAGACTTCCATTAGACAAAGCACTTATTGCAGGAGGTGATAAAGAAGAGCACGATAAACATGTTCAAAAATGCTTGGAGACGTATTGGACGAAAATCCAATCATAGAGGGAGATGGTCATCAGGGGAAAGAAATAGGTAAATGAGGGTCTCTGACCAACGAACCACCCACACTGGAACTTAAACCCCTACCATCAAAGCTCCGTTATACATTTTTAGATGAGGATAAGTGACAGGCCAACAAAGCATTCTTATCTTACTCATGATCAATTTTCTAAACTACTTGATATCTTGAGATTGCATCGTAAGGCAATTGCTTGGAGCCTTGAGGACATTTAGGGTATAGTCCTACAATTTGCATGCATAAAATTATTTTCAAAGAAAATTTTAAACCATGTACGCAACCTCAACGTAGATTGAATACTATTTTGAAGGCGGTGGTTAGGAAGGAAGTGTTGAGATTATTAGATGCAGGTATTATCTATCCCATTAGTGACAGTGAGTGGGTCAGCCCTACTCAAGTAGTGCCAAAAAATGGGTGGATCACGGTGGTAGCTAAAAAAAAATGAATTCATTCCATCTAAACTAATCACCGAGTGGTGCATGTGTATTGATTATAAAAACTTAAATGAGGTCACTAGGAAAGATCACTTTCCCCTTCCCTTTATTGATCAAATGTTAGAGAGACTTGCAGGACATGCTTTTTATTGTTTCGTTGATGGGTACTCCAGCTATTTCCAAATAGTCATAGCACCAGAAGATCAAGAAAAAACTATTTTCCCTTGCCCTTATGGTACATGTCTCTTATAGGCATCTGACCTGTGTAACAGAAACAATGTGTCAAAACAATTCCATTCTAAATTTCATGTTTGCCATTTTTGATTAATTAGTTGAACAATGTATGGAAATTTTTATGGATGATTTCAGCGTCTTTGGTGATTCTTTTGACACATGCTTACATAATTTGACTCTTATTCTAAAACGTTGTGAAGAAACCAACCTATCCTTGAATTGGGAAAAATGTCATTTTATGGTCAAAGAAGGTATTATTTTGGGTCATAAAAATTTTGAAAGAGGAATAGAGATTGATAAGGCCAAGGATTGTAGAGGTAATTGAACAGTTGCCTCCTCCTAACAATGTAAAAGCTGTTAGAAGTTTTTTAGGACATGCCGGTTTTTATGGGCGTTTCATTAAAAATTTCCCCCAGATTTCTATGCCATTGTGTATAATTGCAAAAGGACACTGTTTTTAGTTTTGATGAAAGTGTGTGCATGCATTTGAATTGTTGAAAAAGGCTTTAACTACTGCTCTAGTTATAATTGCTCCAAATTGGTCTTTACCGTTTGAACTTATGTGTGATGCACGTCATTATGTGATGGGCTGCTTTATGCCAAAAAGTGAACAAAGTTTTGCATATCATCTACTATGCCAGTCACACACTAAATGATGCACAAGTCAACTATTCTACCACTGAAAAGGAATTATTAGCTGTGGTTTTTGCATTTGATAAATTTAGATCATATCTTATAGGAAGTAAAGTGATTGTGCATACTGACATTCAGCTTTGAAATATTTGCTTTCTAAACATAATGCAAAACCTTGGTTAATTCGACGGTGGATACTTTTATTGCATGAATTTGATTGGGAGGTCGTTGATAAGAAGGGCATGGAAAATTCTATTGCCGACCATCTCTTCCGGCTAGAGGGACCCAAACTTTTAGTTCAAGAACAGGTGCCAATTAATGACCAATTCTCCATTGAACTATTAATGGCCTTGGGAGAGACACACCCTTGGTATGCGGATATAGTAAACTATTTAGTAGCCAAGGTGGTACCATCCTCAATGGACATAAATCAAAGGGAAAAATTCTTTGCTGAACTCAAATATTATTTTTGGGAAGAACCATTTATTTACCGCCGATGTAGTGATCACGTGATACGTTGGTGTATTCCAACAGAGGAGGTAGTTGATATTCTACATCATTGGCCTGCCTCTCCGGTAGGTGGTCATCATGGAAATCAACGGACAGCTGCCAAGATCTTACAATGTGGATTTTATTGGCCCAGTCTATTCAAAGATGTAAGAGATTTTGTGATGTAGTGCAATGAATGTTCCAAAGGACCGGAAATATATCAAGAAAGAACGAAATGCCATTGACCAACATATTAGCCTGTGAAGTTTTTGATGTATAGGGTTTAGATTTTATGGGACCGTTTCCTAGTTTTTTTTCTAATAAATTCATCCTGGTAGCGGTGACTATGTTTTGAAATGGGTTGAAACAGTGGCCTTAACCAATAATGATGCTCGTGTGGTGGTGAGTTTTGTTAAGAAAAATATCTTTTCACGCTTTGGCGTCCCACGAGCTATCATTAGTGATGGTGGGAGTCACTTTACAAATGCCAAGTTTGAAGCACTGTTGTCGAAATACAGGGTTAGACATAAGGTTTCACTTGCTTATCATCCTCAAACCTCGGGACAAGTTGAAGTGTCCAATCACGAACTTAAGCAAATTTTGGAAAAGACGGTTAATGCATCTAGGAAAGATTGGTCTAGACAACTTGATGATGCTTTGTGGGCTTATCGCACTGCAATATGCCTTTTGTGTTCCAATTCTGTTGGAAGGTGACATAATTTACCAAATTAAGTCACCTTCCGGTTGAATTGGAACACAAAAGGCATATTGGGCAGTGAAAAAGTTGAATTTTGATTGGCAAGAAGGAGCTAAAAAGAGGCTTTTGGATTTGAATGAATTAAACAAATTTCAAAGAGAAGCTTATGAAAGTGCCCGGATTGATAAGGAGAAAACAAAAGCTTGGCACGATAAGCATTTCTTACGCAAGAAATTCAATGTTGGTGATTTGGTATTTCTTTGCAATTCAAGAACCAAGGAACAGCCTGTAGGTTATATCCCGTTAGAGTGGTCCATTTGAAGTCAGTGAGGTATTTCCATATGGGGCTATGGAAGTAAAAGGCATGAAAGGAAATTTTAGAGTTAATGGTCATAGACTTAAACTCTATCATGGTAGATAGATTGATAATCAATACACAACTATCCATTTCCTCAGTTTCATAATCATCTCATTCATAAGTCTAGCTAAAACTATAAATGGCGCTTCTTGGGAGGAGACAACCCAAGTTTATTTAATTTTTGCTTTATTATTTCGTAGTTTAGTTTGATAATAATCCTTTAATTTTATTAAATACTATAATATTAATCATCTATATATTCTTTTACAAGTTGGGAGTGGAAGTGGAAGTGAATTGAAAAAAAAAAGAAAAAAAAATAGTTGATGAGCTGGCTGCAGCGAGCTTGGGCCTGCTGCAGCCAACTAAAGACTATCCTTTTTAAAAAAAAAAAAATTGCAAACAATACATAAACCTACTGCAGCAGTCAACGTGACAGTTCGAAGAAAGAAAAAATATTCTTTTCCCTACCCATTTCCGTCTCTCTTAAGGGCTGTCTCTTTCATACACATCTAGATGTGTATAAATACCCCATCTTACTTCTTCTTCTTAATCTTCATAAAATATTTGCCTACTTTTCTCTCTCTTAGATTTTGCCCATTACTCTTCTCTCTCGAATAAAATTAAAGGATTATTATTCATTTTCTCTTCGAAATCCATCAACATGGCTTTCAATTGTGATTAGGGTCTATTGGCTACCTCATGATTGGAACTTTTCACCACCAATTTTGTCCCATTGGTTCAAGTAAGATCCTTCCACTTTTCTTTTACCTTGATTTTGATGGGTTAGGTATGCATCCCAAGTTTTTTTTTAGTTATTTTCAACGATTGATTTTTTGCCTACTACTTCTTTGTTGGTAGAATTTCATATTTCCAAATTGTGGATTTTATTGGTGGACTTCCTGTTACCTCTCTTTTATTTTTGTGGGATTATAGTTGTGATTTCTTTCTTTATTATTTCATTATGCTTCTTTGGTTTTAACTCATGGGGAATAAAAGGAAAGTCTCGAATTCTACGGCTCTTGTTGAATAAGAGGTCGTCCATTATCAGTCTCATGAACCTAAAGTTGCTCTTGATAAAAATAGATTCGTGAGTATTGAGGCACAGATGTTTTATGATAAATTGGCTTTAATTACTTCGTCTTGTTTAGAGAGAGGTATCGTATTTTTATGGACCGGACGATGATAAAATTAATACATTGACTGCACCAGGTGAACTACGCCGTGCTTTTCTTTCTGAAATTTCTGATCGAACTTGGTCTAGATTTGTTCGGGTAGATGATACTGTGGGTAATGATACAATTGTTCAGGAATTTATTACTAACACCCATAAACTCACTGGCCCTGTAGTTCAGGTTAGAAAGCGCTCGGTCAATACACATCTAGAGGTTATAAGAGACAGATTACCAGATTAAAAAGCACGGCGAGTTCACCTGGTGCAGTTAATGTAGAAATTTTATCATATCCGTTATGATGTGCTATTACGGGAGTTATATGATCCACATGATCCCAATGATATGGCTAAATGGGAATTTTATCCGACCAGGGAACATAAACAATTTTTGAAAACTTGGTTGTCTTCGTATGCTTTAGTGTGGTATCATTTTTGACTTCCCGCATTCTTCCCATTACTCATTTGACTAAAGTGACTCGAGATAGTGCTGTCCTCCTTTATGACTTTGGTTAAAGGTTGGTCTAATGATATTGGTTGGATATCCAGATGGAGATTCTCCGTAATGGTGCTAAAGACAGCCTAGTTTTATTTTTCCTAATTTGATTACTTCTTTATGTACCAAAGCAGGTGTCACTTTACGTATTGGTTCAAAAATCTCTCCCAACAAACCTATAACTGGTCCTTGAATATGCCTTACTTTGAAGAAGCATGATAAGTCCCTTCAGGATTTGATTGCAAGGCAGCAACCTAGGGCGCAGGAGGAACATGTTTTTTTGAATTCTCAAAATCACGGTCAGCAGGGTACTTGGGAGTTGCCACCTCCTGTGCATCCTGATTATGTGTTTCATCGACCGCCTACTAAGGCAGAGTTGTGTTCTTTAGTTGTTTATCATAGACGGAGCCTTCATACCCTGCATTGCAAGTTAGATATTTTGGCTCACCAATTGCATCCTGCCCAACATCTTGGTTTGCCGAATTGGTCGTTTGAACCAGATGCCCCTAGTTGGCATTATTGGCCCACCAGCTAATGATGAATATGGACTTGGACTGAGGAGTTGGAGGACGAGTACGCCGACCATGCTACAGATGATGAAGTTGGTCCTTTAGGCCGTTCCTAGGAGGAGTTTTCTTTTCTTTTTCTTCGTACTTAGATCTTTTCTTTTTTGATTGTTTTATGTGTAGTGATATGTGTGTTTGTTTTTATTTCTTCTCCTATTTTTGTCGACACATTGGGGACAATGTCTCACTCAAGTTGAGGGGAGAGGTCTATGCTATAGTATGTGTGTTTTCGCAGTCTAGGTTGTTTAGGTTATTTTAGGTGTTATATTTTTATTTTGTTAACGTTTGTCTTAGGGAAATTTATGTACTTAATTGACTCACAAATCTCAAAAGAATAGTTTTTGGGGAAAAATTGAATTATTGAATCCACAACTATATAGGAATTTTTTGTTCTTTAACCCTATTGATTCATGGAATGTGATATCACCCTTACATGACAATGTGTGAGTATGTGTGGCAATTCGCAAGATTCGTTAATTTTTAAATGAGTGATATCCTTGACCACTTATTGCAACTTGGATTTAACTTGTGACATATTTGTCGGGATCATTCCATATTTGCAAAATATGAATGAAATTTGGACTAAAGAGATGATTTAGGCAATTTCTTTGGACCGTTTGAGCCTAAAGAGCCTACCCTTCTTATGATTATCCCTAGTGTCCCATCTTGAGATTATAAGCATATTCTTCATTGGTAACCACATTACTTAGCCATTTTATCCTTTTGTTTCGTTTTCCCATTTTTCTACCCATCACCTTAGTTAGTGTTGAAGACATCGATACTAATAAATTATTTTTGGTGGAAGATTGAGATATGTTATTTATTGGGACTGGAAATTAAAGAGAATATTTTGACTAGGGAAGTCCCTGTTGGTTATAAAGTTATTGCTAAAGTTAGTTGGTATTGTTATTATTGTTGTTATTATTCAAAAAAAAAAAATTTGATGAAAAGAAAAAAAAAAACCGAAAAAGCAGAAAAAAATGATGTATTTAAGTTCAAGTATTATTTTGTTGCGAATAAAGAGGATATGTTATAACCTCTATGTTGTTAGATAAAATTATTGGTTAAATGATGGAGTGGTTCGGACATGTATTTTGGATTTCAGTTCAATGTTGTCAAAGTGATGTAACTAAGGTGATTTGAGCTACTGTATCTAAAGTTATCCTACCTATGTACCTTAGCCTACATTACAAGCCGATAAAGTCCTATTCGATCTTTGGTCTAAATTAATTTGTATTAGTCTTTCGAATGTCTGACTACATTGTCACTTGTTAAACTATAGTTAATATAAGTTTTGTCAAGATGAGTTAGGGAGTGATTCTGCTTTCCATGCTTTTTCTTTGCGAGTGGAGTGGTTGCAGTGCTATGATGAATGTGGAATTATGGATCAAAATTTTCTTGTGTGTGTGGAATTCAATTGCATTTTTGTCAAAATTTTTATTGTTGATACATGGGAAAAGTTAGTTTTGTGTAGATTCTCTTTTTAGTTAGTGGTCATGTTAGTGTGTTACTCTTTTTCTTTTGCTTTTGCCCGGGACGTGCAAAACGTCAAGTTAGGGAACTTGATAAGTCTAAAAATTTCGGGACAATTTATTTAATATGAACCCTAATTTGATGTTTTGTAACCCTCATTTTAGGTGTTTTGTGTGTGTTTTAGGATTATTAGTTTAAAATTAGGTTTTGTGTGTTTTAATGTGTTTTGGTAATTTTTAGTGTTAAATTTGTGTTAAAATTAAGTTAGTAATGTTTGTTTGTTTCTGTTATGCAGGAAAGGGTAATTATAGATATCTAAAAGTGGAGATCTACATTCCTAAATAAAGAAGGAAAAAAAATTAAAGGAAAGCCAGGCACAAACTAGCCTGGCCAATTTGATCGTGGTAGTGAAGATCCTTTCTACAGCCTTCTTAATACAAATCTAGTCTCTTATAAGAGTAAGATTCCAAGTGCAGCAAAACAGAGTTGTGCCTCACAATCAAGTGGGCCAACTCAGGTGTGAAATGAGTACGGTTTATTATTCATTAGTTAATTATTTTCACTTCAATTTTAGCCGTTTAATTATTTAAATGCTTTTTGTCTAATTTAGTTAAATTTAATTTAGGATTAATTTTTAGTTTAATTTCATTATTTATTTTAAGTGCTTTTGTTAGATCTTTAATTATTTTTAGTTAGGATTTCTATGATCAATTAATTATTTCATAGTTGAATTAGTTTGTTCTTTAATTCACGCAAATTTATTTTTCGAGTCTTCTAGGGTTAGTTTGTTAATTAATTTATTTTTATAAAAAAAATCCAAAAATAATTCTTTTCAATTTGTGATCATCTAAATAGTGATTGATACTGAGCATTCGGTAATTGACCAATTTGATCCTCGTGAGAACGATCCTTATTACCTATATACTACTACCCGACCGATGCACTTGCGGAGACGTGTGTTAGTACATAGTAAATTTGTGAATTTAGGGTTTGACTCGTATCAAATATGTGGTGATATTTTTTAGAGATATAAATTTGAAAGTTGTGCTTTTGAATCTAAGCATCTAGTATAATAAATGCTTGTTTTGTATGTGAAGAAAACTATCAGTTTAATTCACAACAAATATACTATTTTCTTTGTTGTTCTTAGTAGAATGATATTTTATAGAGGTTCATGGAGCAAATTTTGTAATTATGACATTTTATGAATAAGACAAGTTTTGTGCATCAATAAATTACTAATTTTGAAGTAATTGTTTGCATTTGCGCATATTGAAGTAATTATATCGCTATTGTGCAACCAAAAAGAGTGTCATAAATACATTTACCACACTAGAATTGTAGAATTACGTCAATAATATGTCGTAAAATATTTACGGTGTAGTAGAATTGTGTCGCAAATGTGCTGAAAATGTGCAACAAAATATTTGTGGCGATCAAATTACACCGTAAGAATTTTACTAAATCATCTAATTTTACATGAACAAATAGAATTTATATGCTGTCTCAAATACACATCTAGATGTGTATAATGTGGCTGACATGTATACAACATCTAGCTGCATTGGCGACACAAAAGTATTGTATCGCAATAGTGCCGCAAATGCCTTTTCAAATTTTTGACTTTTTGCGACACATTTTGTGTGTCGCAAATAGGCATTTTGGTTGTAGTGGGTGAATTTTAAATCCTTTAATTAACCATTAAAATCACACACTCAATTGGTGGATTTCAAATTCACAACTAACTCAATTAACTTGTTTAGATAATTATGGATTAGAATTTCAAATCAAATCCATCGAAATCCCTCCGTCCAAACACAATATTGAAAATTTTATTTTTTTTTATTTTTTTTTAAAAGAGTAAATAGACATAACCATATTATGATATAGTTTTCGGAAGAGAATTTTACGTTAGGAAGCCAAATATCTCATCTAAGATGTTAAATCAGTTTGAAATTGTCATACCATGCTGCATCTAATTAGATTTTCAGTCAAACCACATTTTCTACTTTGTAACAGGAAATTTTTATATAAATCGGATCTATAACATAATATGTCATGAATTTTTTAGTCTATATTGAGCCACATCATCTATCTAAATAACGTGGGATGATAACGTAGTGTGGCTCAAAATGTTTCTGATCCATGTAATCGTCTTTCACTTATACACATCTAGATGTGTATAAGAAGACAGTGTAAAGGCATTCTTGACTTGGCTTTTTTTTTTTTCTCCTTTAATAGCTTACCACTGAGGGTATTGTGCTGTAGGAAATTTATTTATTGGCATTCTTTCTTTTTCAAAGAATTTATTGGCATCCCTGACCACATGAATATGATATTAAAAATAGTCATGGTAGAACAATAGAAAGCGTAATCAAAGTAGAACTAAGCTAATACATTTATTGCTGGTTTAGTTTTGTTTAATTAGAGAGCTCACGCAGCAATTTAATGTTGATTAAAATATTTGTTTAAACAAAAGAGTTAGTTGAAGTTCTTGAGTTGAAATCATTCTTTTAATAAACCACGAAACTTGTATCAACTTTTGCGATGTGAATTCACTGCCTGAGTTAGTTGCGGTTGTGAGGCTACTGAAATATGTGATGCTACTCGTTCAGTGTTTGGTAAATTGCTTTAACTTTGGATTTCAATCACAGAGTCTTATTATGCTTCTGTACAGAGCCATTAGAGGTTGGTATGCTATTGTGTGTCCATCTTGTTTCCATTTGCATCGGAAAGAAACAAGCTATGGAGCTTTTTGTGTCCGACTGCTACAAGGTACTGGTGAAGTTTCATACACGAGAGATTTTAGTGATATGTGCTTTATGATTGGTTTGCTTCCATTTCTGTTGTACTTGGTATTTTTGACTGTATAGGCACAAGTTAATCAATTTAAGTTTTGAGAAATTTTTTACAAGAAAATGCAATTTTAGCTGGGTCGTGGTCTATATTGGTCTCTAAAATTTCATGCAAAATATATTTAGTCATTAAAATTTTCAATTTCAACTAATTTAAGACAAATTTAAAAATTTTGTTAATTACAAATAGATAAAGTTATCTCAAGTCGTAAACGTGCAAAAATACTTTTAGCACATCAAAATTTGGGTCATGGTCTTTTTGGTCCCTAAAGTTCTAAACAAATTGTACTTTATATTCAAAATTTTTAGTTTCTACCAATTTAGGACAAATTTAAAAATTTTGTCAATTACGACAAAAAAATCACGTGAAAGCGGCAGAACTGTTAAATCTATTTTGGGATATAACATTTCCCAATCGATTTATAACTCATTTAACTATATTTCCACTTTTCCCTCCGACAATCAACACTTAACTATTCACTATCCTTATTTACATTATAACATTTCCCATACACATGATTGTTAAAACTAACCTGATTTATAACACCTCCAAACTGATTTCAACCTATTTAATCGGTATTGGAAAAGTTATATCCAAAGAAAGGATAATAATGGCACAATAATAATTCACTAATAAATTAAAACAATAATTTAATTCAAGATTACTCTTTGATATATAATAAAATAATAATAATTAAATTTTTACAGCATAATAAGACTCATTTATTGAGGTTAATTTTTAGAATATTTGATGAATTTGGTGTAGTAAATGAAAGATCAATATTTATATGCAACTATTAAATAAGATTAAATAATTAATATATTAATTCAAAGTTGTACTTCATTTACTCTTAAGCGAACCTCTTTTATAATATTTTCATTGTTAATTTTTGTCATTATAAAATTGATTGCTTAAGAGCTAAATGGGTTGAAATTGGTCTAAAAGTGTTATAATGTAGACAAGAATGGTGAATGATGGCATTGATAATAAGAGGAATAGTTTCATATTAAATGGGTTAAATTTGGTTGAAAAGCAAGTTATCTAAGGATAGATTTAAAAGTTCGTGCACTTTTTCCGTCTTTTAAATGACAAAATTTTCAAATTTGTCCTAAATTGGTAAAAAATAAAAAGTTTGATGATAAAATACGTTTTGACACAGAAAACTTTGGGGACCAAAATAGACCATATCCAAACTTTCAGGGATAAAATTGTATTTTTTCCATGTTTAGAACTTGAGATTTAAAAATCACCTGCTTTGCACTTGATTTTTTTGGTTTGTAATTGATAAAATTTTCAAATTTGTCCCAAATTGGTAAAAATTAGAAAGTTCATGTACAATTCATATGCTCTTTGATTGATCTTCCAGGATGAAACTATTTTTGGAAATTTTAAGAGGGCTGTAGATATGATACTTCTAATGCTTGAAATTCATACCAAGAATTGGTGAAGAAAGTTGAAGTTCGATATCAACTCTTTGTGGGTTCAAATTTGTCCAATGGATAGAAAGGTTACTCAAGATTACTAAAATTTCTCTCTGGCAATGCCCAGATGCTACATATGCAAATTTTGTCAAGAAAGGAAGGAAATAAAGAAATTATTATCTATACTAGATTTAATTTGGCTACTATTTGGACATTACATGTTGAAGATGTTACCATGACCACTTTATGCCTTGTTATACACAACCTTTATATTATTCTTTAAGGGGTTGGATTGGATGTGTTGTAATTGCTTTTTAAGCTTTTAGTTAGGATTAGGGGCTGAGTTGGTTATATTTTGTTGTTAAAAGCTTGTTACTTTATAATTGTTTATTACATTTGAACATTAATAGATAGATTAACATGTACCTAGAGGTTTGTACTATTTTTTCTCTCTCTTTTACATTTGATTTTGGTGCCGTTGTTTTCTTGTTATTTGAGTTTGGTGATGTGGTTTTCTTGTTCAATAAAATAGCAACAATATTTCAGCTTTTAATTTATCTTTCCCTAGCGACATCTGAATAAATTGAGTTTTAATTACATTATGCGTTTCGAATATAAGATTGTTAACGTTAAGAAGTGCAGAATTTCTTCGTATGAATAATTATTTTCTGCATGGTAAAAGAATCATTTTGGTCATTTATCTTTAAGATATAATCTAATTTAGCCTTTATTTATCACCACTAACCAATTTAGTCCATAAAAATATGACTAATCTAAGATATTTAATCAAAAATTTGGAAAAATTAAAGGACACACGGCAATTAAATTGAGGCAGAAACTGACCATTTTGGTCAGCAAATGATATTGCCACAGCAAAAATCTTAATGCCAAGACAATATTTGCCAGTTTGGCAAAACTTTCCATACCAAACACTTATTCAATGAGCAACTCTCCATATTTCCCTAGACCTGCGTCACCGACCAGATTTTCCTCTATCCATTTACTCTGTGATTTTCCCAATTTTGTTGTCTTCAACCCTCCAACTATGCTTTGTGATTTTCCCAATTTCGTTATCTTAAATTCTCCAACTACGATTGTTGAACCCCTTCCCTTCATGGTTGACCCGTTAGATAGGACTCTTCTTCATAACTAGAGAAAAAGCAGACCTTTTTGTCAAAGAGTGGGAGAAGGAAAGAGAATTTGGATTGGAACACTACAATTGTAGAGAAGAAAGTTTCGACTGTTGGAGTAGTCGGAAATTAGTGGCGTGACTTGCAATGGTGGAATTATTGACATTTTTAATGAGTTAAGGAAGAAGAAACTTGGATTTTGGTGAAGTAAAAGTGAGGATGCTGCCGGAAATTTAAAAAAAATTTTACTTAAGGCACTTTTAATATCCTGTTTCATGCTTGAATATACATATAAGAAAAAAAAGAGACAGGTTAAAAAATGAGCAGGATCTCTTACATGCATTCAGGAATGTATCTGGTGCAGCTTGGTAACGCATTTGTTCGACCATTTCCGAGCACCTTATAGCATTTTCAGGGCATACGAAGATTTGATAATTTCTGAATAATTTCTCTTGCACCACCCTGCTCCAATGCAATGAGTTTTTAAGATAAAAATCCCTTATTGTCCCATAAACTCGCCTAAATAACCAAATTTTAGTATTCCTACTTAGTAAGTATATGAACCACAAATTGTCTTCTTATGAATCATCAATCAAATCGATGAATATCTTTTCAAAGAACTATTCAAGAAACAATCAACCCATCTCTCTCCTATTCGATCCTTAGATAGATAGAGCATTATAATGAAAAGAATCATTAGATAATGAACTATTGGTTCTAAACCATCTCTAACAATTAATCAACAATTTAAAGTGTTTTTCTTACATATTCTTGGTAAACCAGCGTTTATATATAACTGTAAGAGGACTTGTTACGAAGTAAGAAGCCCATTTGACATCTCTTCATCTATAAATAATTCTCGATGTGAAAACGTAAAGTTGGGGGGCTAATCTTTGAATAAAAAAAAAGAATGGATTTGCAAGGTTCCAAATAAATTGACTTAAGAATCCAAATATATATATATTAAATAGACAATAAGCAGGTCACGACCACTCAGTAAATGAAATTGTCTAATGATTTTTTAAAGAGTTATCTAACTTGAGTTATGAGTATGAATGATTTATTTTTTTTTAGCAAGGAAAAAGAAAAAAAAATGCTTAAATCATAGTCTAATTGATTTGATGCTTTTATGGGGCGTGGTTCAATCAAGCCGTTTAGTATCGGAACAGAATATATTGCTTACTCCTGGTAATTATATTGAATGCATAATCGGTTAGAGATCATGAGGTGGTTTGGATTAAAAAAATAAGACGCCATTTGTTTTTATTCTTTTAGTGTTTAGATTATTTAGCTAAGTGTATAATTATATGTCATTTTTGTATATTAAAATGAATTGTTTATTGGCTTCATTTGTCAAATAAAAAAAATAGACCATTCCTTTGAAAAAAACCAATTTAGCCCCCATAATATAAACTAATAACAAATCTATCACATCGAATTATCTTGATCTAAAGCGAAAGAACTAGTCAAGATGTGATATATCGGTCATATCTTTATAGCAAGTAAAAAAATTTTGGTTTTGAAAAAAAATCAATATGATTTTAAGTTGTAAAGTAAAAGAGAGAAGAAAGCTGTGGGTAAATGGAAGAATGAGAGAAAAAGAAAAAAAATATCAATCATATAGAATTCAAATCTGTAAGGTCTATGAGTGATCTCACAGAAGGCAGTGTAATAAGGCATCAATACTGATCCATCCATAATTAAATGACTGTTCTTTTAAAACTAGAACAAAAAAAAAAAAAGTAATAATAAGAGCTTCCAGTCAATTAAGACTGAGAAAATTGACTCAAGAATGAATTTCATTATGAGCTCCATTGTAAAAGTTGGACCTTACTAACCAATTAGCCATTAAGAAGTAATGGGAATGATGGAAGTTGATGAATACAAAAGATTTTATTAAAAGAATCATAATCAAACTGATCGAGATGGCAAAATCAATCGGAGATCAATTCATCCACTTTGAGAAGTTACGATGTGTATAAGAAACAGAAATTGATATAGAAGAGTAAATATTCTCTCACAAAACTTTCTTTCTTTGGAATGATAAATTTGAAAAACAATTTATAAAAAAAATAACAATAGGATTTCTAAAATAGAAAGTGTTTAGTTATCTATTCAAACAAGATATACAAATTACTAATAGATTAGATGAAATCTCAAAAAGTCCCAAGATTTGATGTATTAAATAAGTACATGTCTATTTTATTTATTAATTAAAATTCTATATTACATTAAGATACTTGTATGACCTATTCTCCTAGAGCAAGACCTTAAGAAATTACTTAGAATTAGTGATTTCCCCTACTAACATGAATATGAAATTACCTGGATGAGGAGCGAAGACCAAAGCGCTGCTAAGGTTCACCATCTGGGTCTTGCTCAAAATGAAAATTCTTCGCTAAAATAGCTATTCCTAAGATAGGAAAGACTTTTTGGACAAGGGTCACACTTAACTCGCTCCTCCAACTCGTCTTCATGAGCATTATTAAAGAAAATGAGAGTTAGAAAAAACAAAAGAAAAAAAGAGAAAATAAAATTAAAGTCAAAAGAAAAATAAAAACTCTCGTAGATAGAGTGTGTTTATGTCCAACAAAAGTGTGAGTCAAATAAACAAAGGTTATGGGATCAAACGCAAAATATGGTATACATTATGGGTGGTCAACTGGTCATTGTAAAAACAACCCAATAAAAAATTATACTTTTATAATTAACATATTAAGCTTTTGAACCAATATTAAAATAATTATATAAAATAAAGGATAAATTACAGAAAATCCACTTGTGGTATAGTGAACCAACATGTAACCTTCTTGTCATTTTATAATATACATTTTACCTCCTTGTGTTTTTAGACTAAAATACTTACTGTTATCTTTTCCATAAAAAAAAAATGACAAATAAAACTACAAAGGTGATATATTGACAAAAATGACCTTCAAATGAGTTTTGTTTCAGGTTTCTATCCCTAATCTTTCCTCCTCTCTCCAGCCACCATAGCCTCTCAACCACCTTTATTGTTATTTATTAATGTTGGTCATCAAATTTGTTTCATGGCAAAAGTTTGGCCATAGAAAAAAACTTGACAAAGGAAATTTAATGAAGATTCAATTTTTTCTCATTACAAGCATCATTAGTCCGAATAAATTAAATCAAAGTAGAGTCATCAATCACGTCTGATTCATTTCTTTCTTTCACTTGATTGTTCTTAATTTTTGAGCACCATACACATCTCATGTGTGATAAATTTCTGATTAAATCAGTTAAATCCTAACCTCCTACTTGGTTTAATACTTGATAATGGCTTCTCAATCTAGTCCCTCATTCTCTCGCTATCAAACTAAACATAAAAATTTAAAGAATCTCCATGGATATCGATATTCACTCCTGAACGCAAGGTTGTTGGTGGCAAAAAAAACATCGACGTTCTACACTTTAAACAACTCGAACTGCTTCTCAGAGACAAATTTAAAGGCATCTTTGCATGGATCTGGTGGTGTAATAGATTTTGGCATAGGTCTGGCCTTTGAGAAGGATCAAGGAATGAGTGGGCGAAGTTCCAGTGGTGGTGCATCAATCATCAATACTAAGAATGCAAGTCTATTTGGCATCACTTTACTCAAATCCATCTCTTCCATTATTGCTTTCTTGCTCTCTTCTTCTCTTAATTTTTTAAAGAAGGTGGGATCTTCATGTAAAGCGCTACGGATTTAGGTTTTGTTGGTAAAAAAAAATAAAGAACACGATAGACAAATCCTGTCCCTTATAGAGGCGCAAGTATAGCGGAGATGCAATTTGGGAATAAAAGATACTGAGTTCTATTAGCCAAAATACTAAATGGCCTTTATGCCCTTCAAGGTCGTCAAACTTTTAAAAAGTTTGACCATTAATTTTGACAGAAAATATAACATTTACACTTGAATCCAAATCATGGGGTCATTAAATTATATTTCAAAATGACAAGAGGTAACCTATAGGTTCGCTATACCCCAACGTGGTTTTGTGTAATTTACCCAACAATAAGCATCTTTATAGTAATCACAAAAGTAAATAACTTAATAGTAATATATAAGGGATTGCTTATTTAGTATGGCACTTATATTTTGTTATTGACACTACAAACTTTCTTAAATTTGTTTTACTAGACACTGTTAATTTTATGTGTAATCAATAAGATGTCTTTTTCAGAAGTAAGTATCAAAGAAGGGCAATGATATTGCCACAACAATAATCTTATTACCACAACATATTTGTTAAAATGTCAAGAATGCCCTTGATTAGCCAACAATTTCTCACAGTCCAAAAAAAAAAAGCAACATTCGTCTCCCCCCATATTCTTTATCCTAAAAACTTATGAGTGCACCTCAACCATTACTTCACTTTCTTTTGTTGGCTGTCATCTAGACTAGGCACCTGAATCTAGAGGCAAGCATTGAACCACCAAAGAAAAACAAAAATCACATAGTGGATGAGGGAGTGGAGATCAGGGAAGGAAGGGAGTGCCAGATGCTTATCCGAACTACGACTCAGATCAAATGAGACCTTGGTCGATGGAGTTAGAGGTGCAGCTCTCAGGTTGGTCACTAGAAGTGATAGAAGCATGACATTGTACAATGACGGTCTCTTGATCTCGTCGAGAAATGTTTTAGAGAAAAGGACTGTTAAACCCCAATTATGATAATCATGTTTTGATGATGACCAAATTCGCACTAACAGTTTGAAAATAAGTGTGCAGCAAAACAGGGAGGCTCGGATGCAAATGATCATTCGAACAAAACAAAAGAATCCACGGATGCAAATGACTGTCCGAAAGACAGAGCTTCGAACGATGGTAATCGTCCGACACAAAAGAATCTGAAGCAGTCTTGGACGAAGAACAGCGTCCGATCATATTTCCAGAAGACATTGCTTCGATTGGACGTAGGTTTGGACTCATCCAGAATGAAACGAACGTATAGTTTTAAAGAACGGAGGCAGCATCGGACGTAGATGTTAGCAATCTGTCCGAATAGGTTCAACGGCTAGTTCGTTCGGACGCATACGCACTACAATGTATGTTCCGAAAGGTCCAACGGCTAATTTTCCAGTAAATAGAAAATAGCCGTTGGAAAGTTGTTGGAAGCAAATTTTTGGCAACTATAAATACCCCTAAGCCTGAATTAAATAGAGGAGAGACTTCTACATTGATTACAAGTAATACTTGAGCTATTTGGGAGAAATAGTGGGTACAAGTGTTGTAATAGTGTAGGTAGTTTTGTGAAAAGAGTTTAGAAGTGTAAGAGTTCTTCAAGTGTAAGAGTGGAGAGATAACAATTGTAACAAAGGGAGGTTGTGGTGTAAAACTCTTGGCTCAACTAAAGGAAATTAGTGTGAGCAAGAGTGATACAACCTCATTTGTGTACAAGAGGTTATTATCTCACCTACTTTGAAGAGACTTTTAGTGGCTAAACTTCAAGTTGTGAACTTGGTAGTTGCCTTGTAAGAAGCTCTTTGTAGTTGTAAGCTCCAAGCTTCAGAAGCTTGGGAGTTTTGGTTTGATTCTCTTAATCTCAATATTCTTATTTGTTCTTTAAGCTTAAATTGTTGAATATCTATTGTATTCATTTGTGCTTAAGTTTTTATTTGGTGTATAAAGTTTGCATTTTTATTAAGCACATAAAAAGGTTTGTTTTAGATACAACCTAATTCACGCCCCTCTCTTAGGTTGCTTTTTGGGCCAACAGTAGCTATCACTAGTCTTTATATTTTTGTGTCTTATACTTCTTCTAGTATGTGTATAAGAAACTACTAGGGGATTGGTCTATCATAATATGAAATTTACATATGTGTGGGTAATTCCAAATGGGTAGACTATTAAATGGTGGATGTTTGAGTCATGATATAGGGTTTGGAATTACCACATTGGTAAGATGAAAAGGATCCACTCTTAAACCACATTTGTGAGGTTAACACAATAAACGAGTTTTGAGTGTTAATACTTAGATGGATTTATCACACGGTTAGATCAATTAGTATTTGGGTCAAGATGTTAATTTTCCTAGTTACTTACTTAAGCTCCATATAGAAACCTAGATTAGAACCATGAGCCAAGCCAAGGAATTGATTCATAATTAGGAGGGAATATCACCTATTAGAAGACTCCACCTAGTAAGGGAATCATAGTAGTAGCCCAATCCCTTTTTTTTTTATTTGTGTTATCTACTTGCTAATTTAGTTTATTATTTCTTGTTTTGCTAGTTAAATTATTTTTAAACTTAATCACAGTTGAATTGGTTGTTTTATACACTTATATGGTGTATCCTAGACATCACCAATCCATCCTCGTGGGATCGATACCTTCCATCACTAGCTACAAATCTATCCTATATACTTGTTGGAGTGAAAATTGTAGTCTAAGTGTCTCAAGTAAGGTGGTTTTATAACTTGAGAGTGAGTAAGCGTTTAAATTAGATACTTAGACTAATCCACGTCAGTCATCAAATGATGGATGGAAAGGCTAATAGTATGATGTTCGACTAGGACATGAACGAGGACCAGAAGCAGAATTAGATAGAGATAGTTTATATTGATCGAGGTTAATCATTTTTCGTTTGGATGCATTTATATTGGTAGATATTAATTTTTTGGGGGGCTTTAGCATACATATTGATAGAGATTAATCAATTTTTTCTAGATGCATTTATATTTCCCTTTTTTTTTTCTCATTCTAGTTATTGACATAAGAAGGGATGAAGAAGGTTAAAGATACAATCAAATATATGTGACTTTATCACATTTTCTTTCAGATAAATCTAAAGTCAAAAGGAGAGAATTTTTTATTTTTCTTAAATTCAATAAAATAAATTAGAGATGTAAAATGAAAGTCTCTTTCTTGCATCCATCACACTTTCAAAAGAAAAATATCGGATGCAAAACATTTGGTACATGAAAGCCACAATCTGACAGACCTAATGTTAGAGAAAGCCCAATTAACCTATTTTACGAGCCTAACCTCGTAAGTCATAACTTTTCTCTCCCTTTATGAAAAGTCATATACTTTTATGTGATGAATGAGTAGTCAAGAGGGCTACTAACCCAACCATAGGAGATAGAGCAAGAATATCATTGACAAAGGAGAAAGGGACTCACAGAGAGGGGGAGTATGAGAAGGCTTTCCTGAGCTGCTCTTAAGGCTCTTTCAAGTAAAATGTGTATACCCCCAGTTAAGAGGGGTTTTAGTAGTAAAAGGGTCTAGTTAAGGTGGGGACCATTTGCTATTTCACGAAAGAGAATAGAGAAAGGACCGTTTTCCCTTTGCTTTGCTTTCTCTCGAGAATGTTGTCACTCGTACCCGACCCAGTCAGATGCTTTGGAAAAATTGAGAATAACAAGAGTGTTTCATCTCCAAATCTACAGATCCCTATTCTCGAACTCAAGTTTGTCATTTCATTCGGTATTGTTCAAAAAAAAAAAAAAAAAAAGGAAGGAAGGAAGAAAAAGTGAAAGAAAAAGAAAAATGAAGAAGATAAGAAAGAGAAAAAGAAAATAGAAAATCTGAAAGGGTTACAGTTGACCAACAAGGATGATAAGTGAAACAAAAAAATGTTAGTATGTAAAGTGAAAAACGTAATACACAATGTGGGTAGTTATTGTAAATAGGGTTAATTACACTTACTTTCAAAATTTTAACGACACTAACACTTAAACCCCTAATGTTATTTTTTGAGTACTATAGTCCCTAACTTGAAAGTCAACTTTAATGGTGTCTGAATTTTTGTTAAATGGACAAATGTATCCTTTGGGTAATTACACTTTATCCCCTCAAAGTTTATCAACAATACTTGGTACTAAACATCTCTTATACACATCTAGTAACGCTTAATGAAAATATAGAGCATTCTGACACATCTTTTATAAGATTTTATTCTTTTTATACCTCTTATAGACTATATTCCCAATCCAATAATTACTGCCACCATCACCAACAACGACAAAAATAATGAACTTTCTTTTTTTTTTTTCCTTTAAAAATACTTTTCTCTTCATTCTGATTTGCCCAAATAATTTTAAAGAATAAAAATAATTTAAATTTTCTAAATGACAATGCATTCTAATTAATCCAAATAATTACATTCTATATGAATTAAGTCTCATCTTTGTGAAAATTTGATTCACCAAACAAAAACAAACAAAAAATAAAGATTAAAATAGAGTAAGGATAAAATTATCAAAATATTTAACTGGCAAAACGGAAGGACTTTAGTACTCAAAAGATAATGTTGGGGACTAAAGTGTCAGTGATGCTAAAGATTTATAGGGTAAAGTGTAATTAACCCTCGTAAATGACCTTTTTATATTTACCCAAGAACACCTTGCGTTGAATTTTTTATTTTCCTGCCTGTTTGTTTTGTTGTGAAATATTTTAGGAAAAATGACTTTAATAGTTCTTCACATTTTACATTTATTACTTGTTTAGTCCCTCGCATTCAAAATAATGCATTTTAGTCACTTACAAATTCAAAACACACTATTTTGGTTGCCTGACATTATTACAGGCATATTTTGATTTGAAATACTCACATACGTATCAAATGTAATATATTGAAGGGTAAATTTTATAATACATAACTTTAAATACTAAATTGTCCTAAAAAGAAGAGGGTTGGGGTTGTTGGAGTAAGGGTGGAGGAAGAAAAACGGTTCGGGAGAAGAATAGGGATAGTAATAGTAGGTGAGAATTTTGGGGTGATAGTGAATGAGATCTTAGGTAGTATTATTTAGTATTCAAAATTTGACTGCAGCCAACTTCGTTTATAAAAAATATAATATTTGATACGCATATAAGTATTTCAGGCTAGAATATACCCGTAATTATGCGAGGACACAAAATGGTGCATTTTGAATTTGTGAGGGACAAAATGTATCATTTTAAATGCGAGGAACTAAAAAAGTACAAATGTAAAATGTGAGACTATTAGGATTGTTTTACCAATATTTTATGAAAATGTTTTCTCAATTTTCTATGTTTCTTGATTAAAATAAATAAAATATTTTCTCGTAGAAAAACTTTATTTTCCATTGAAACACATGGCCTCTTTTGCATACGATAATACACTTTGATTACAGCAATACCAAACATGCCAAACACATTTCGAGTAAAAAAGTAAGCGATGACCCTAGTGATCATGACTGTTGACTGTTGCCATTGTCATTTTCCTTTCTACAATTCTGCCTCTTCTTTTTGCTCTCACGAACACATCTATAGGTTCCATCTCATATTCTTATGAATGGAGATTTGAAATTCATGACTACCTTTGATAGATCGACAAGGAAATCATTATCTGAACTTGAAATAGAGGGAAATGAGAGAAAGGGAAGAGTTATGCACTTTTGGAATTCTTGTGCCTTGATTTTTATTTTTTTTTTCAATTAATTAATATGATTCTTATTCAATTCTTTGGTAGGTTTACTGTTATTTCTTGGAGAAAATGATGGCCATGTGGTTATTGTTTGTTATTATCTTTTTTGCTCTGAAATGAATGGTATTGTTTGTTGTTTATGTTGCGTAGAAGTAGGAAAATATCAATGGTAAAATAGAGGTGGTTTAGGTCCACGAAAAATAACTTTTGAAAAAGTTAAACAAATATTAGAAAATAATATCAACAAAACATATTATGAAAAATATTTTCCTTAAAAACATTATCGATAAAGGGTCTGTTTGGTTAGATGTAAAATGTTTCCTTAGGTAACTATTTTCTTCAGAAAATATTTTACATGAAAGTATCCATTTTTCACACAATTTTTTGATTTTTAGATGACAAAGTGAAATGTTTTGAAATATAGTTTTTTTAGTTTTTTTTATCTTTGATAATATATATATATATATATACATATATATATATATATATGTATGTATGTATATGTATATGTATATGTATATGTATATGAGTAAAAAAGAATTATAACAATTAATGTAATAAATACTTTACCAAGTAATTTTGTTCAATAAAGTATTAATTTGGTCTAAAATTAAAGCATAAGATAATATAGAAGTAAATATTTACGTAATCATGGTTATATTATTGCAGGATCTGCAATGAAGAGAAAATGACTGGACAAGAATTGAAAAAAATAAGTTTACCAATTGAAATTTTAAAAGTAAGTATTTGAGATTTAATGTCATTTTTGAACTATTTGAAAAAAGCTTACTCTCCTTAATTCCGTAACTTATTTTCATACAAAGAAGAAAATTGAAAAATATTTTACATAAGAAAATATTTTTAAGTGTTTAGTGCCAAGAAAATTTTGGAAAATGTTTTTCTGGAAATATTTTTAGCCAACCATACAAACCGAAAAGAGTTTGTTTTTTCAAACAATTTTTTTAGTGTTTGGATGTCAAAATGGAAATATTTTGAAATAATTTTTTGAATTTTTTCATCTTTGATTTTTTAAATCTTTGATTTTTTAATTTGAGTTAAAAAGACTTATACCAATGAAAAAAAAAATTTTGTAATAAGTATTTCAGAAGTAATTGTGGTCAACATAAGATTGTTTTTATTTAAACTTAAATTCTAAAACAACGGATTTGTAAAGTATACATAATGACAGTTATATAGTTATATTAGTGTGGGATTGATAACAAAGAGAAATTGAACGGACAAGAACTGAAAACAAGAGATAATGAACAAGAATTGAAAACAAAAATAAGTTAGTAATTGAAGTTATAAAAGTAGATTCTTGAGGTTTAATATCACTCTTGAACTATTTGGAAGATTGCAAAATGCAACTTAAGTGGTAAGATGTTTCCCCAATGATCTAATAGTCATAAGCTAGAATCACTAGAGGTAGGGGGAGAGGTTGGTTTTAGGAAAAAAAGAACTATTAGGAAAAGAAACTTATACTCAATAACTCCTTAAGTTAATTTCAACAGGTGTGAGAAAATTGGATAATTTTTTAAATATTGTAAAACTAAGTCAAAACTATTAAATTTGACTATAAAACTAACTAAAATAAGAAATACAGTAAATGCAGACAAAGTAAATAGGACAAAGAAATAATAGAAAATTCTCTAATGCTCTATATTTTCATTAGCGTTACTAATGAGGCACCAAACTCCCCCATTTATAGATTACAAGATGTTTATTCATAAATAAACTATTAATGTGATATATGAATCACTTATCAATAAGCCTATCACATAATTCAGTATAACAAAGGGGATGAATAGCACATTGACCAAAGTACTTTGCGAGAAGAATAGATATCTATCTATCTAGAATTCATAACGCTTTCCCTTGAATGTCCATTACATAGGGAATAGATCTCGTTAAAAAATCTTACTAGGAAAAAACTCAATGGGAAAAAAAAAATTCTACTGAAAGAAAAAGAGTACACTGTTTAAAGTATTTAACAATGTACTTACTCCCCTTGTTGAGAACATTTACTGAGATCTTTAAACTGATGCATTCCAATTCTTTTCACCAACTTTTCAAGTGTAGCAGTTCGTAGAGCCTAAGTTGGCTGCATGGTAAATAAATTTGCCAAATTTTCACCCTTTTTTTGAAAATCATGTGTGAAGAAGAATTTTGGTGAAATATGCTTAGTTCTATCTTCCTTTATATATTCTCCTTAATTGAACTCTCCCTTTATATTCTCCTTAATTGAACAGCGCATGTATTATTATCTTCAAATAATACTGTAGAAATTTCTTTTATGGAGGATAACCCACAATTCTTTCCGATGTAGTGAGTAATTAACCTCAACCAAATACAATCTCGATTTGCTTCATTAATTTCTATGATCTTAGTCTAATTTGAAAAAGTGGCAGTTATTAATTATTTTGTAGAATGCCATGATATAGCAGTACCACCACATTTGAATAAGTATGCAGTTTGAGATCGTGCTTTGTGTAGATCGGATCGATAGAATCTCCATTCATATCCAATATGAGCTGCACAGAGTAGATTTATTAAAATAGAACAAGCCAACATTAGCTGTTTCTTGGAGATATCGAATAATATGTTTGATCCCATAATCTAGTATCATCGTGTAGGTGAAGAACTAAATCTTCCCAATACATTCACAATGAATGATATATCAGGTCTTGTACAATTAGCAAAATACATAAGTTCCCCTATTGCATTAAGATATGGTACTTCAAGACCAAAAAGTTCTTCATTTTTCTTTTGTGATCTTAGACAATCTTTGTCAACATCATGTGATCTGATGACCATTCGAGTACTCAATGAATGTGCTATATCCATATAGAATCACTTTAAAACTTTAGCAGTATAATTTGATTGATCTCTTATATCCCATCTTCTAAGTATTCAATTTGTAAACGAAGACAAAATTTTGTTTTTCCAAAATCCTTGATCTAAAACTCATCTAGATGTGTATAAGAGACAGCAATTACGTTATAATTCTTTTTTACTCAAACAACATATATTATACAACGATCACAAAATTCAGTCCATTTTTCTTGATAAAAACACATGGACATATTAGATCATTTGTATATCCTTTTTTAGTATATCAAACTTTCACCTAAACGATTATACCGCATTCGTTCAAATTGCTTTAAGCTATACAAAGATTTTTGTAATTTGATGGAAAAAATTCCTCGAGAATTTGGATCACATGCATTAGGCAAGTTAAACCTATCAGGAATTCTCATGTAAATCTCATTGTCCAATATTCCATATAAGTAAGCAGTGATTACATCCATCAAACAAATATCATGCATTGTTGGGGTCACCAGATACTGCAACGTAATTGCATCTACTACAGGTGCATATGTATCATCATAATTAAGACCTAACATTTGTGAAAACCCTTGTGCAATAAGTCATGCTTTATATCTCAGAATGTCATTTTTCTCATTTTATTTTTGCACAAAAATCCATTCATATCCTATAGGTTTTACACCTTCAGGTGTTCTGACACATGTCCAAAAACTTTGCATTTAGCAAGTGAATCCAATTTGTATTGAATCACATCTATCCATTTTGGCCAATTATTTCTATGCTGACATTCCTGCAACCAATTTAGATTTAAGATTCTCAATTACTTACATAATTTCAAGTGCTACACTATATGCAAAAATATTATCGACAATTATTTCAAATCAATCCCAACATTTTCTTATAGTGACAAAATTTATAAAAGTTTCATTTATATGCTCTTCAGGAGTATGAAACTTGTACTCTTTGGGAGCTAGAATTGGCTTTTCAAGAGTTTGAATTTTGTCATTAGTGATCTTTTAGAATTCTTTATTAATGTTTGACTTCTTTAGTTGAATATTTTGATCAATTAATTATCTTTTCTTTCGAGGATTTTTATCTTTAGAATCAGGAAGTATACCATGCTTCAAACGTGCATTAACCTCATTTACATAGAACTTGTAGATTGTCTTACTGGGACATCTAGTTTAATTAGTGTATTTTCTGTAAGAATATGTGATTTCTTAAGTCTTTAAAAGTAAGTAAATACATCAAGTAACTAATTTTCAATATTTTAAAAATTATTATCCTTTGACCTATAAAATTCACAAGTTTTTGTATGAGAATCAAGAAAATGTAATAATGATGTATTCTACATGATTTTCTCTTTTGATTGTTCATTTCCTCCCCTAATGTTAGGAAATTAGTTTCTTCAAAATGACAGTCTGTAGATCTTACAATAAATACATCACTTGAGTTCAAGGCATCTAATAATAAATGATGAATCATACCCAATGTATTTTCTCAACCATCTTTGGAGTCACATTTTAGTGTGTTGTGGTGTTGCTATAGGGACATAAACTGGACGTCCAAAAAAGATTTTTTACGAGATAGATTCCTTATAACCAAAAGTCAACTATAGAGGGGAGTATTTATGGTAATTTATCAACTTTAAACGTATAAGTGTTGTTGAATGCAAAATAGCATGTCTCTAAGCAAATCTAGGGAGTTTTGTTCTCATTAACAATTGTCTAGTAATTAATTACAATCGCTTGATAAATGATTTGACTAAAAAATTTTGTATATGAACATGAGTTACAGGAAAGATACAGTTTCTACATAATAAAAAACCATGGATAATGCTTAGGGATACATCAATTTATCCCATAAAATACCTAAAAGGTCCACGTGGTGGATGAATTGGTTTACATATATCACTATGGATAATTTATAAAAATCCAAAGGACTTAGTCCCTATTTTAACTGGTGAAGGTCTCATAATAAATTTTCCTTGAGAATAAGAAACACATGTAAATTCATTTGACTTTAATACCTTTTGATTTTTCAATGAATGTCCACGTGAATTTTCAATTATTTTTCTCATCATTATCGATTCAGGATGTCCTAGTCGATCATCCCAAATAACAAAAAATTTTAGGATTAGTAACTTATGATTTACAAAGTGATGCATTTTAATTGCACTAATTTTAGTATAATATAGGCCAAAAGAAATAGTGGAAATTTTTTCTGCTACACAATTATTTCTAGAAATGAAAGTTGTAGTACACAAATATTTAACATTTGAGTCATCCATTGTCTTAATATGATATCTATTTTGGCGAATATCTTTAAAACTTAACAAATTTCTTCGAGATTTTGTAGAGAACAGTATATTATTTATAACCAATTTTGTTCCTTCAAGGAGACATATATTTGCTTTATCAAAGCGTTCAATTAGTTTTGCACTACCACTTATGGTATTAACATTTGTCTCTCCCAACTTGAGGTGGGAAAAATAATTCTTATTTTTAGGTATTGTACATATTGTAGCACTATCAATAAGACATACATCTTTTTCACCTTTTATTGATTCCAAATATTTGGCAATATCCATGTTTTCTTCAGGAAGGAAAATACGAAAGTGCATTTCATAACAAAAGCACTTAAATCAACTAGGAAGATCATAACATAAGTGCATTACATAATAAAAATACTAAATTAACTAGAAAATGAAGAACAAACTTTACAACAATTATAAAGTTAATCTCTTTTGCATTTCTACAACATAGGTTCACTTGTTTTGGATATTTCCATCACCATTCAAATAATCAATTCTTCTTTCTAGGGATGTTCAAAGAAATCAGCCGCATCAAGATGCATTAAATCAACATTATCGCATCATCATCATTATCAAAATCATCTTCTAGGTTGGTAAAATTCACCTCACCACTTTTGTCTTTCTTTTTCAATAATGCTTGATACAGTTCAATTAGATGTTTTGGAGTTCTACATGTACGAGACCAATGTCTCTTAGCAAGGTATGGATAGCATAAATTATCAGAATCTTTTGAGGATTTCTCTTGTTCTTTCTCATCATTATTATCCCATTTCTGATGGGAATGTTTGATGAGCCATGGTTACGAGTCTCATAATTATGATAGTCATTTCGACTATTACCACGTCAACATAGACCACAGCCATGGTCACGGCCATACCACAACCTCGACCTCTTCCACATTCATAATTAGAAGATTTAGTTGCATTCTCTTCAGGAAATGGATTAGAACCAGTTAGTCCGAGTTTCATGATTTTTTAGTAATAGTTCATTATTTTGTTCAACTACAAGAAGACATAAGATCCGTTCTCTCGATATTGCCTCTGCAAAGATGGAATATATTTTTTCTAACATATTTTCATCAATAATAATTTCTCTATATAATTTCAATTAAAATGTGATCTTAAACATTACAGAGTTATACTCACTTATTGATTTGAAATCTTGTAGGTTCAATATAACCATTCATATCGGGTTTTAGGAAGAACAACAAACTTTAGGTGGTCATATCTTTCCTGAAAATTAGTTACTTGAAGACTGTCTTTATCAATAAGATATTTAGTTTTCAAACATTCATCAAGATAATGACGGAGGAAAATCATTGCTTTTTGTATGATTTGGGCAATAGCCTCATTTGATTTGATCCTGTCTCTTATACACATCTAGATGTGTATAAGAGACAGCATGCTATATTCTACTATTTTAAACACATTTAGATAGGTATACTTGAACAATTGTGGTCTTTAAACTTCACTATTTTTCACAAATGTAGAATCGTGCTAATAATGTGTTGTAAAATCAAATCAAAATTATTAAATTTGACCATAAAACTGACTAAAATAGGGAATATAGTAAGTGTACACAAAGTAAACAAGACAAAAAAATAGTAAAAAATAGTAAAAAATTCTCTAATGTTCTATATTATCATCTTTTCATTAACCTTGTAAATGAGGTACTAATAGTGGTGGCAATTTCGGATACGAAATTAACAGATCTAAACACGATCCGAATTTAGTAGGGTTATGTTGGATCGACCCGTTAATAACTCGAAATTAAACGGGTTGTGTTGTGTCAGGACTCACGAATTGACCCAATAACCTGTTATCTTATCGGGTAACTCGACACAACCCATTTAATCCATTAAAATATCAGGTAACTCAAATGACCCGTTAATTAATTGAAGCATTTACAAAAATTTGACAAAATAATACACCTTTTAATAGCATATCATGTCATTCGGATCAACGAGTTAATTGTGAATTATCATGTCATTCGGGTAAATTAAGTAACTTTTGTATTAGTGTAAAAAATTTAACAAGTTAATTGGTCGTGTCAGATCAACCTGTTAATAAATGAGTCATGACACGAGACGACACGAATGATTAATAGGTTGTGTCCAAGTTGAGGTTTTCTGTGACGAATTTGATAAGGACCCGACATGACCTATTGACACCCTTAAGTACTAGAGTCCCTTACTTATATAACTATAAGATAGGAAATTTATAAATAAATACTTAATATGATATATGAATCACAGGATTAATTAACCTATCACATAATTCAATATAACAAAGGGAATAAATGCACATCTAGCACATTGACTAATGTGCTTAGGAAAAAAAAATGAACATCCATCTAGAATTTATTACATTAAACAGATTTTCCTCTGTTTGGGGTCAAAATAAAATTCTGAAATATTTTCCTTCCATCCAACCAAATAGACTAACCAAACATGCCCTTGTTTTGGGATATGAAATTCAACTTCAAGGGTCGACAGATCTAATACCGATTCACAGCCAGCAATTCAACTCGCCAGTCGTCCCCAAAATTCATCTCCAACTCAAAACAACGTATAGAAGGCCAAGGGTTGTAAATTATCCAAGAACTTCCATCAGAAATTTGCAGCAAACGCCCTTCATTGCCAGAAAGTGTATCATAACTTAAGGTAGACAGAATCTTGACTGGCTGTCTGGAATCACAATGGACCAAAATAAAAAACCCACAAGCCTTCTCGACACAATTGGCGAAGAAATCATCAGAATCATCACTCCAGTCTCAATCTGCATGATTTTGGTGGTCATTTTGGTCTCAATTCTGCCGAAGAACAACGGTTCAGATTCATCAGGTCCATCAATCACAAGCATGGCTTCCATAGCATACACTGAGGACAGCTCAGACTCCATTTGGGACAAATTGAAAGGTGCCCTTTTGAACTCACTTGTTTTTGTTGCTGTTGTCACAGTGGTTACCTTTCTCCTTGTGCTTTTATTCTATCTTAGATGCACTAAATTCTTGAAATACTACATGGGTTTTTCGGCTTTTCTTGTTCTTGGATTTATTGGTGGTGAAGTTGCTATTTTTGTTATTAAAGACTTGAACTTTCCTATTGATGCTGTGACATTTTTGGTGGTTCTGTTTAATTTCACTCTGGTTGGTGTATTGGCTGTGTTTATGGAGAAAATTGCTATTTTTGTGAAACAAGGGTATTTGGTGGTTATTGGGATGTTGGTTGCTTATTGGTTTACACTTTTGCCTGAGTGGACTACTTGGGTGCTTTTGGTTGCCATGGCATTGTATGATCTTGCTGCGGTATTGTTGCCCGGTGGACCTTTGAGGCTTTTGGTAGAGCTAGCAATATCGAGGGACGAGTGTATAAGAGACAGGTAACATACATTGGCCAAGGGTTACTACTAATCATGATTCAGGAGTGGTGCAAAGGAGGGTATGGAGGGAAAGAAGGCATGTTGAATCTGATTCGAGTCAAAATCTAGATGCAAGTTCTTCTGATTTATATCCGGATGTCAGTAATGTATTGAATGTCAATTCTGGTAGTGGGACATTATCGTCTGTGGGAAGGGATCAGAGGGAGAGAAACTTGGTTGATGCTGAAGAGGGTAGGATTGCAAGAGTGGATTCAGAGCTTTCTGCTCCATTAATTCAAGAGAGAATTGATGTCCACATGAATTTACAGGAAAGTCCAAGCGAGAATTTTGCACTCGAGGGTATCGGCCTGGGCTCCTCTGGTGCAATCAAGCTTGGGCTTGGGGATTTCATATTCTACAGTGTATTAGTTGCTCGGGCTGCAATGTATGACCTCATGACAGTTAATGCAGTCTATGCATGCTACCTTGCTATTATAGCTGGTCTTGGTATTACTCTAATGCTTCTCGCATTTTATCAGAAAGCTCTGCCAGCGCTTCCAGTGTCTGTACTGCTGGGAGTGTTATTTTATTTATTGACAAGGTTATTACTTGAAATTTTTGTTGTACAATGTTCTATAAACCTTCTGATGTTTTAGAAGTAAAAGTTACATTCCTGGTGAAGTTATGTTCTTTCCAAACTACGAGGCTTATCATGTTTTCCTGTTTAAGTGTCTTTTTTCTTTTCTGCTTTTTGAATCTCTACTTTTATTCTATTATGTATAGCTTCTTTTTCAGTATTATGATTTTGTTCATGGCCGTTGCACAGATAATGCTTTCTGGGCATAGAACTTGTATATCAGATTCAGATTTCCATTGTGGGATAGTTGTAATTGCATAACAACAGTAAAATGCTTAGTGTGATTAGTAGATAGAAGTAAGGGAGAAAATCATTGCTGACTTGCAGTTCATTTGAAGATCAGATGGCATAGATACTCAATTGGGGTATAGCAAAAAGCAGGATGAGACAAGTGTTGAAACTTGAAGCATCAAAAAGTATTTGTTAACTGGTGCTTAGCAAGTTTGGCACTTGTCTGTGGATCAGTGAATTATGCAGGTGATTAGAGAACCTCTTAACAATATATTAGTGACATACTTGAGAAATATAGTGTAGATGCTGTATTTCTCAAAAACGTTGTTAATGTGTTCATATGTAAGTGAATGTATTTTATGTAATTCCTACCTTTTATCTATGTAATGTAATTCCTTCTTTGTAAATAAATGCTGTTGCAATAGAGAAAACTTTGTTGTAGGATTTAATGCAAGGAGAAGTTTCCTGGATCACAATAACTGTTTAGTTGAAGTTAAAGAGAACTGGTCATGGTGCATAACTACTCGGTTGAAACCTGTCACAAAAGACAACTTCATTGGTCGTCTATTGTATAGTTTTCTGTTTAGAATGTGTAATGAGTCAATAAGTTTTTTTAATGGGCACTGGTTAACATCTGAGATGTGGCATGAATATGGAATGTAACTTCAGAAATATTATCAACAGCACATGATATTCTTGTTTCTGTGTTCTTTGAAGGAGCATCCTTCTACATGGCCTCGTTTGTTGGTATGTGACATTAATCAACACCGAATTGGCGTGGATTATCCAATAAGAAGACCTGACATATACTGAAAACAGAAATATAATTGATCACTGTACAATTTACGTCTTATGCCGAAGTGCTAATGTGCTCATATATTTCATTGGTTTGCTTTTCATAGTTTTGGTTACTAGTCTTGATTATCCTTCATTCCACTATACTGTATTGAAAACGGGGATTTTGGTTTAGAAACAAATCAAATTTAATAATTATGCTAGTTTTTGGCCAAAAATTTGATGTTCATTTGTCCTCTCTTCAAAGGTTCCATCAACTTCTTTCCATTCATTCACCTTCAAAGTCCAGTGCTGGTAACTATACCTATATGATAGTGTACCCAAAAGGGATTATTAATACTTCATGCAATAATTCTGCTCTGTACATGTTTTCTTAATAGCATTGCTTTGCCTGAATGTTCATCCTTCAGCTTAATTTATTATTGGATTATTGGCCTCTTGAGGTATTTCTCTTTTCAGGGTTTTATTTAAAATTAGTGTTTGCATGGATATATGCACAAGTGTTGTAGAACGAATTGAACAATAGCATAACCCTACTTCATGAAGAGCAATAAAATTTTTTAGTAATTGATCTCGTTCTTCTTCCGCTTTATATTAAAATTACCAGTAAATGCCTTCACCGTAATGTCAGAGACAGATGGTTGGGAGCTAGCTGCCATGGCCAATGTATGTTACTTGACGCAAGCACATCTAGACGTATGCTACGCAAGTAAGAGTTGAGTAGGATTTGATTTCCTTTAACTCAGTTTAAGTAGTCAAATATTCTTTTCTTTAGCCAAAGCATAACCAAGTGTTATGCTCCAAATAAGCAGAAGATTTGATTAAATTTTGACCACATGCGAGTCGACAGTAAATAAAGAAACCAGCTATTCCCTCAGCAAAGCTGCAGAAAATTGAATGTTAAAGCTGCAGTATGTGTAGTTGTAGAGGTCCTTTTCCAGGGCCGTAGTGTTAGTGAACTCTCATTATGACTTGTGTAGTTCTGCTTTTTAGCAGCATGCTCTAGCCTTCTCAAGACCTCCACCCTTCATTCAAGACTCATCCCACCGGTCTTCTGATATGTCGAAGTCATTTGAATATGGTCCAACAACTCTTCTAGTTGTATCATAGGACTCTTGTTGTGAAAAAGTCTTGGCTAAAGCATCAATCTTTTTTGAGTTTTTTGTAGAAGAAAGCGTTCCTTGTTGCTCAAATGTGCATCTCTCGTACTGACTGGATAGTGTTTGTGAAGTCATGGTTGTGAGATAAACTAATACACAGTCTGGGAGACAACGTGATTTCAAGAAATGAGAGTAAAGAATTACTTCTGAACATCGGCCTGAAGATTCATATTAGGCATGTCGGAATTGAATTTGATTATTGCCTACATATATTTATATCCTTTATTACATTCCAATTACTACAAAACAATGAGGAAAAGGCAGAGGAAGAATGGTGGTGTCTAAAATGATCCAATTTCATCTCCTCTTTAGATGGTTCAATGACTTGGGAGAACCCTTAAAAAGATCCCAAATATAGTTCCCCAAGTCATCTTCAGTGTACTTGAGGTACTTGTTACTAATACAACCATTTTTTAACCTAGAACAACAAATGGCCTGTTATGAGTGGATTGTTGAAAAAGATGGCAAATGTGGAACAGGAAACAAGTGTTTTTAATGAAATTTGGGGATATCAAAATCTGTAGAATTTGAGACGTGTATTACACTTTTCTTAAGGTTTTGATTACCCTTACTATATTCAATAGTTTGCTTTTCTATTTATAGCAATCTATCTCTAACATACAACAAATTTTTGAAGATTTCCAATAGTAAAAAACTAAAAATCTTCCCAAGAACAATGTTTATGGAAAGATAGATTTTTTTTAATAAGAATTGTTGTTATGAATTAGTGGGTATGACTCCCTTTTATAGATATAGAAGTGTAGGAGAATCCATTGGAATACACCTTTTCAATCCATGGAATACCCTTCTTGAACCAAAAGTTACAACTCCTTCCATTTTACCCGTTTTTTAATTCCCAACAGTCAAATTTCCAGGAACACATGCACATGCACGCACTGTAGTAGCACATGTGCGCTGACCTTGTTTGGCTTACTGCCTTTAGCGCACATGGTTGCCACTGTGCAACTCATATGTGCTAAATTTTCTTTTTTTAAATTACAACATACACCCACTAATTCTTCAAAATCACTTTTCTTTAGTGTAATATAAACAACAACTCACTATCTCTTTTTAACATCATGCATAGAGAAAAGTGACTATCGTCTTAAACTTTTCTTTAGCGTAAATAACTCGCTAGATCTAATTAAATCAAGGTGGCATAGTTGCTTAAACCATGATTTAGGATTAGATTAGAATTATCACACACATGAACTTGTTAAACTTAAACATATTTTCACAAAAATAGTTTAGCACTATTACCGGCCATGTGTTCTATCCTGATTCAAGATCATGTAAAAAAAAGTACTCTAAACTTTTGTTAAAAGCGGCACCACTTCTAATGATCATATAGGCTAAATCTCTTAAGATTAAAATCACAATAAGATGATTTCAATGAGAGTATAAATATTTATATACTTAACCTTCACACTTAAGGGGTTACCACTTGCACTAACAATATGTAATGGTTTACACATAACTTTAGTGCTCACAACTACTTATTAGCAACTTGTTTTTACCCTTTAAACCTTTTAGTCTAGTGGTAGTATTAAAATAAAGATTGGGTTACCATTGCTAGTAGTTTTAGATAAAGAGTTTTAATCCTATTCCTAATGACGTCGATTTCACCAAATGTCTAGCAAGAGGTTTAGTCAACGGATTTGCTAAATTATTGTATGTTCTTACATACACAACAGTTGCGATGCCATCATTTAACAACTATCTAATATAAGTATGCCTTAGACTTATATGTCTAGATTTACCATTGTATATTTTATTCAATGCTCTAGACATTGTAGCTTCACTATCACAATTCAAAGCAATAGCTGGCATTGGTTGAGGCCACAACTTGATGTCTAATAACAAGCCTCTCAACCATTCCACTTCTTTACAAGCTGAGGCCATAGCTATGAATTCAACTTCTATTGTGGAATGAGCAATTACAGTTTGTTTCTTTGAAGCCAATAAAACTGCTCCTGGACATAACAAAAAAGTCCACGCGCTTGTAGAGTTTTCATCACTAATACTAGTAAATCAACTAGCATCAGAATACCCATCAAGCACAGTTGAAAAACTATTGTACAAAAGTCCTAAATTTTTAGTTCTTTTAAGATAACCAAAACTCTCCCAATTGCTTTCCAATGATCACTACCAGGATTTTTAGTATATCTAGATAATCTACACACGGAAAAAGAAATATCTGGTCTTGTGCAGCTCATTGCATGCATTAGACTCCCTATTACACTTGCATATTCAAGTTGAGCAATAGATTTGCCAATATTCTCACTAAGTTTAAAGTTAGGATCAAAAGGCGTATTTGCTTTTTACATCTAAATCTTGATACTTATTCAAGATTTTCTTAACATAATGTGTTTGACATAAAGCATAAGTCCCACTATGCCTTTTAACTTTAATCGCTAAGATAGTATCTACTACACCAAGATCAAACCTTCATTTTGAATACACAAGAAACATACTTCTTAGTTTCAAGTACACCCTTATAAGAAGTACTAACAATTAGCATATCGTCTACATATAGACAAATAATCACACCATACTCTTCAATAAATTTAGAATAAATGCACTTATCAACATTATTATATCTAAATCCATTAGAGAGTAAAGTTGATTCAAACTTTTCATGCTATTGTTTGGGTGTTTGTTTTAAACCGTATAGAGATTTAACTAGTTTACAAACTTTATTTTCGTTTCTTGGTAATACAAAACCTTCTGTTTTTTCCATATACACCTCTTCATCCAAGTCACCATTTAAAAATGCTATTTTAACATCCATTTGATGGACACGCAGATTATAAATGGAAGCTAATAACATTAGTACCCTAATGGATGTAATCCTTCCAATAGGTGCATAAGTGTAAAAATAATCAATTCCTTCCTTTGATCTAAAACCTTTAACTACAAGTCTTGCTTTATATGTTAATATGGATCCATGACAATGCATCAGTGGCATATTTCCTCCTAAACACCCATTTACAACCAATAAGTTTAGAACCAGGAGGTAAATCCACTAGAACCCAAGTATTATTTGATAATATTGAGTCCATCTCATCATTTACAGCCTCTCTCCAAAATGTTGCATCCTTTGATGACATACCTTCACCAAATGATTTAGGATCATCTTTTACATTTAATAAGATTGGTATCTTATTAAACAGGTGATCTCTATTGCTTTCAATCAAGAAAACAGTAGCTTGTGAAAATATGAAATCAGAAGACAAATATTTTTCTTTCCTTTGTCTTTGACTTCTGCTAAGGTTAGAAGGAGTATTAATTTCCTTCTTTTTATTACTAGAAGAAGGATCAACATTTGGAGTCGGTTTTTGTACTTCAATTGGACCACATCCACATTTGAATCTTTAAGAAATTTATTCTCAAAAAATTCAACATCCCTTGATTCAATAATGACATTAGAATCAATATCAAGTAGTCTATAGGTTTAGAATTTTTGTTCAGCATAGCCAACAAACACACTTTTAAGTGCTCTAGGTCCCAACTTTACCCTTTTGTTATCCGAGACTCTATAATAGGCTATAAATTTCAGACTCTAAGATAAGTTAAGTTTGGTTTTCTCCCTTTCCATATTTCATATGGTGACATTTTAGTCTTGAGAGACAGAATTCGATTATGTAAATGACAAGCAGCCAATAAAGCTTCTTCCCACAAATTCTTTGTCAAACTAAAACTTAGCATCATGGTGTTAACCATGTCTACCAAAGTTCTATTTTTTCTTTCAGTCAAACCATTTTGTTGTGGAGTGTATGGTGCTTGTTTGGTGTATAATACTATTTTGTTCACAAAATATTGAGAATTCGGTAGAAAAATATTCACCACCTTTATCACTCCTCAATATTTTGATTTTTTTATCCGATTGATTTTCTACAAGAGATTTATAAGATTTAAACATATCAAATGCTTCATATTTTGCTTTCATCAAATTAATATGCACATATCTAGAGCAATCATCAATGAAAGTGATGAAATATATATTACCACCCCTTGTTAGAAAACCATTTAATTAACAAACATCCGAATACACAAGTTCTAATAATTGTGTATTTATTTCAACTTTAGGAATGGGCAACTTAGTGGTTTTTATTTGAATGCATGTTTCACATTTCTTCTCAAAATTGTCTTTGATAGATATTAACCCATGTTTAGACATAAAATAAAGTACTTTATAATTAACATGTCTAATCTACCATGCCATAAAGAATAAGAAGAATCCACAATATAAACAGAAATATTGTCTTTATTGATACTTAATTTAAACATGCCATCACAAGAGTAACCCTTTCCTACAAATACACCATTATTGGACAAGATAACCTTGTTTGACTCTAATACAACTTTCACTCATTTTTTATTCAATACATCGGCTGATACAATATTCCTAAATGTGTAGAATATGAAGTACATTCATTAATACAAGTCTCTTGCCGGAAGTGAATTGCAACTCCACACTTCTCTTGCCATGAACTTTGGCTGAAACATAATTATCCATGAGCACTTTATAGCCATCAGGAACATCTCCATAAGTCTTGAATTGTGACTTATCATTACAAATATGCACGGCTGCACTAGAGTCATACCACCATCATTTGATTGGGTTGAAGTTGCCACATTCAATTCAGAAATCATGTCAATGTGACAATAAGTTACCATTGCAACAATTTCAGCATCTCTTTCAACAAGATTTGCTTTAGGGGCATTATTTTTCTTTTGTTCCTTGTTGGAATTGCTCTCATTCTTATAATGCCCTTTCTTGCCGCAAGTGTAACATATTCTATTCTTTTTAAACTTGTCCTTAGAAATAGTATTTTCAAAAAATTTTCTTTTAGAACTTGTGATTTGACTCTTATTTTATCAATAAAATTCACTTTTGAAACATGTTCTAAATCCTTCTTATGAAGATTTCTAGTATATTCTTCGATTCTCATATGTTTCAAAACTTCGGATCAATTATCAAAATTTTAGTAGCATGAAGCATTTTCTTTTTATAATCATTCCAACTAGAAGGCAATTTTGCAATGATTGTCCCCACTTGTAATGACTCTGAAATTTCAACATCAAGATCTTTTAACTTTGAAACAATGATTTGGAGGTCATGAACTTGATCCAAAATAGAAGAAGAGTCAACAATACGAATTCAAAATATTTTTTTAATAAGATATTTGTCTGCACCTTATTTCTGTGTTGCATTAGCCCAAATTTCTTTTGAAGACTGTTGTGAAAAGATCATAAAGACGGTCAGAAAGGGTGTTGAGAATGTGACTTATCTCATCCTCCTTCCTTTTCTCCCGTTGTGCCTTGAGTTCCTTCGAATCTCCAACGGTTGGTACAGGAATTTCGGGCAATGCAGGGTCCAAGACATAAGCAACTTTTAGTGCAGTGAGGAAAAACATCAGTTTGTCTTTCCACCGGTTGAAATTTGTTCCGGTACCATCAATACGATCCAACTGGGTGACGAAATCTTGATTCATTACCTTGAAGGCAGACTCACCACTTGTTTCTATGGTTATTCACATTCAAAACCTTAAGATTGTTGAAAAAGATGGCAAGTGTGAAGCAGGAAATAAATGTTTTTAATGAAATTTGGGGATATCAAAACCTACAGAATTTGAGGTGTGTATAACATTTTTCTTAAGGTTTTGATTGCTCCCACTATATTCAATAGTTTGCTCTATGGTTTTTTGCAATCTATCTCTAGGATACAACAAATTTTTGAAGATCTCTAATAGCAAAAACCAAAAAATCTAAATGGAGAGATAGATTTTTTTTTGAAGAATTATTGTTATGAATTAATGGGTATGACTCCCTTTTATAGAGATTGAAGTGTAGGAGAATCTATTGGAATACACCTTTTGAATCCATGGAACACTCCTCTTGAACAAAAAGTTGCAACTCCCTCCATTTTACCCATTTTTCAATTCCTAATGGTCAAATTTCCAAGAGCGCGCAATGTAGCAGCGCATGTGCACTGACCTTGTTTGGCTACTGCCTTCAGCGCACATGGACTACCACTGTGCAGCACATGTGCACTAAATTTTTTTTTTTAAATTACAACATACACCTACTAATTCTTCAAAATAACTTTATATTATTGTAAACTAAATATTTACATGGATAACTTTTTGTGAAGTCGAGATTTGCAACTCTTCTCATAGTTGAACATCTAGGATCTTCCATCCTATCTGACTCTTGTATACCTGCTCAAATGCGGCATTGACTCTCCTACATTTATCTTTAAGGATCAACTTTCCTTTATTACCATCATCCTTTAGTTGAGAAAGTTTACAACTCCACGTGATTCTCTCATAGCTTGTCGTGTGCTGCCTGAATTTCCTAACGTGCCTTCTGATCCAGTCATCACCAAAGTAACTCCCTAGTTTGGAGTTCCCAATCTTTCGGACCATGTAATGAATGTTGTTCATCATAAAGATGTCCTTCAAAGATTATTCTCTGTATAGGTTAGATTTTATCGCATAGATGTTATTGGCTTCCAAAATTGAAGTAAAAGACTATAGGTTAACCTGCCAGGAGACTTTACTATATGAATCAATGATCTGAGCTACCTCTAATTTCTAAAATTGACCAGGATTTTCCACATTTTGCTCTTCTACGAGCGAATTGAGGGTATCCCCATATTCTACAAGTAGCATGATATGGTTCATGACATACCTGCTCAGATGGGAATACTTCCACTTGTAAAAAGGATTGTTGAAGTATTTGAAGTGACAGATTCCCAAATTCGAGAAGAATCTCCTTTGCAGAATTGCTTAATCTCTTTTGAACCACTTCTAGTTCATTTTCAGAACATCCTCAATGCTAAGTTGTTTTGACATTCAGAGTGATCAAGTAATCCAGTTTCTGCTTCCCAAAGCTAAAGAAAGCTTGGCAAATTTTTTGCCGATAGTGAGAAGCAAACATCGATTCTACAACACACTTGATTAGAGGAATTGTATTTGGACAGACCAAATCTATAATCTAGCCTCTCTATCTATAATCTATCTATCTATCTTTAACTCTATAAACTATATATAAATTTGAATTGTTTCTCTCTTTTTTTATATTTCTTCCCTTAAACTATTTCTCCCATTTTAAGTTTTTCTCCATTTTTTGTATTTTAAATTTTTCTCTCCTTTTTGTGGTACTTAAAAAATAATTCAATAAACTCCCCATCCAATCTAACTACCTATTTTTAGGACACCACTACCTATTTTTTTAGTTATACAACCCTAGTCGAGACAATATATTATTTTTCTAGAGAAACAGCCTAATATTTATAAACTAGGGTAGTCTCTTATACACATCTAGATGTGTATATGAGAGTACAATAGTATATCTAAAAAAGAATATATTCTTTAATAAGACTATCTATATATCTTATTATAAAACTACTATTATTATTTATTATATATATTTCAAGCTGCTATAACATAATTCTTTAGATTTATATGAAAATTTAGGCATAAAATGCATAATAAGATGGTAAAAAATTATTTGTACAAAAATGATTTATATTTGAGCAAAAATTAAACAAATCTAGTTGTGTATAACATATTGTATGATCAAATTGTTTATTCCTGAAGTTATTACGAAATTTTGGTATAAATACATAATAAGAAAATATGTATTTTAATAGTAGAAAATTATTTATATTTGAACAAATAATAAACAAAAATATTATATTATAACTGCTATATATGTTTAAATGATTTTTATTTTTTATTTCTAATAAAAATAGTCTTTTATAATTTTTTATATATTATAAATTCACAAATAATTATTTTATTTTCTCTAACTATTTATTCAAGTCTAGATTGTACGTTAGTTAATTAGACTCATATTTTGTTGTTTTATATATTGTCATATGCCAATAACATCTATAACTATCTTGAGTAAAAGTATAAAATTTTTGCATCTATTTTAATGTGATTAATCATATATTTATTTTGATTACAACATGAAATTCTTGTGCTTTAGGATAAATATATAATAATTGAATAGTTTTTCACCGTATTAGATAAGTTAAATTGTTGGATTTTTAAATTTATTAGTATTAAGCTTACTTTTGCCGAAAGAGTTCAACCCAACTAACATTTAACAAAATAATCATAAAAACTTTAATACTATAAAAGTGAAAAAATATGGAGTATATAACACTATTTTCTTATCTCATTTAAATTTTTATTACGATTAATTTAGATTTGTTTTTCACTTCCTGTATGAAAAAAAAGAAAATTAACCAAGAAATGAAAGTATAGCTTGGAGCGACAATACAAAACTCACAGTTTTTAGTTGAGATAAAGCAAATTTGTTATATCTAAGGAATAGTAATATTTGATTACAAAATCCTTATCTTTTATAACACTATTTTGTAAATATTGGTACACCACAACTGTTGACGAGGTAGAAAATAAATTTAACCTATGATATGGCACAATGCCCAAAATATTCCAAAACAATCATTGTAACAATTATAAGAATTCTACACATAATTTGTGATGTTAATATATAGAAAAAAAATACTTAGGTAAGTAATTAATATAGAAACAATACAGATGATGCAAATAAATCATATTATTAAATACTTTAAATAGTTGTTGGTATATATTGAGTTTAAATGCCAATTTTGGAATTAAACTACAATGCAAGTTGTTACAGTATTTGATAAAACAAAACTAGTTTAGAGTAACCATTGATGAGGTAAAAAAAGTTTAACAATAGCACGATTCATGCCCAAAATAGTCCAAAATAATCATTGAAAGATTTATAAGCATACTAATCATAAATTGTAGGAAAGACATATAGAAAAAATAAGTAGGTTAGTACTAATGTAAAAGATAACGTAAGTTATTCAAATAAAATCATAGTATTAAATACATTAAAATAATTACACATATATATTATGTTTACATTTTATCTTTAGAAACTACATTGCAATTTTTACACTATTTAATAAAATAATAAAATGTAGATCAAATATCTTGACAAATAATATAAGGAATTAATAGAAAACTTATAATAAGGTTAAGAAACATAGAAAAATATAAAAATATATTGTTAATTTTTCTATGTTTTTATGTTAGAACACCAATAAAATCCTAAAGTGAATGTTATCATAAAGTTAAAAAACATAGAAAAATACTATTATATTCTCTATTTTGATACATAATTTAAACAATGTGTTAAAAAATTAATTGCGATAGAAATTGTATAATTATGTGTTATTTTGGATGTCTTTATAACTACATATTTTTAATACAGTTGCGTGCATTTTAGAGCAGGATAAAGGATTTTTTTTCATTAATATTTTGTACATTTTAAAGCAAAATAAAAGAAAAAATTTTATTTTAATATTTTGACAATGATTTTAAAATACTGGAGATACCTATCCATAGTTTAATCTATTCAGCTTGATGTCTTTGTTCTTTACATTTTAAATAGGTTAATTTGTTTTCTTATTTTTGAAATTTTAATTAATCATTTTATAATTATTACCATATATTATTTGACCTGCTATAAATACCTTTTTTCCTGATAAAAGAATTTTAACACATTTCATCTATAAAATAATGTTTGATACTTGCTAGTGATTTTTCTTTTAGTAATGCTATAAAGAATATATACAGATATATCTAAAAAGTTCAATATTATGGAAAAAAAAATTATTTTTCAATGATCAAGTTATTAATGGTATCGTTATAACAAATTATAAGTTGGGAACATAAAAGAGAAATAAAACTATTTTGGATCAGAATTAACTATATTTTGTACCATTAATATAAATAATTTGTAATTTTATTACAATATTGAAGCGAATATTATTATAAGTTTAAGAAATATAAAAAAAGACCAATATATTCTTTTTCTATATGTATACACATTTACACGATATGTTAACGAAAATTAAATGTGCTAGGAATTTATATAAATCCCACTTAAAAAATTGTGTAATTTGAATATTTTTAGAACTACATGTTTTTTCATTAACTTTGCGTATATTTTATAGTAAGTTAAGGTTGTTTTCATTAATATTCAGCATTTGCATTCCTGAACAACATAAAAGAAAACTTATTATTTTAATCTTTTATAATGATTTTAACAAAGTATGTGGTACCTATTAATAATATAGAGAATATATTAGTTTAATTAGATTTTAATTTCTTATAATGACTTTTGTTTGATGTATTCGTTCTTTACATTTTAATTAGAGGTATTTTGAAAGTACCTCTTGATGATGTACTACCCAAGCTTGGAATCTCGCTTGCTTCCAAATGCCGATTTTGCAACAATGCGGAGTCATATGATCACTTGTTTGTACAATGTGAAGTCACTAAACAGATTTGACTATTCTTTGAAGCGTGACTGGAGGTATCATTTCCTCCCACTACGTCCATATTGCAAAAGCTCAACTCATGGTGGTGGGCGGCTTCACAATCGGCAATAGTTGGGACTCTCCATAAAATTGTCGCAAGCATCATATGCTGGTTTGTGTGGAAAGCAAAAAACAAGGCAAATTTTGATGGAGAGATAACCAAGATTCACTCGATTCATAATGTGCATAATTGAAAAGCATTTCTTCCGCACATCCGTTCAAAAGATTGGTTGAGGCTGATGACCATCTACTCTCAAGAGGAATTTGTCACCACTTGATCCACACAAAACCACGAAAAGCAATGGCTGTTAAATGGACAACCCTACCTTTTGGCTCCTTGAAATTGAATGTTGATGGCACCTCAAAAGGAAACTCGGGGATGGCAGCCGGGGGAGGCATTCTCAGAAACCACAATCGGCAGCTCATCAAGGCTTTTTGTAACTTCTACAACTTCCAAACCAATTTGCAAGCGGAGATAATGGTGTTGATTGATGGACTTGAAATGTGTGCCAAAATGCAATCAATATCAGTTGAGGTGGAGACGGATTCACTACTTTTAGTGAAAATTCTGAACGGTCATTCTAAATCACCATGGACAATACACCAATAGCTGCATGTTGTTAAAGACCTCATATTGGGACGCAATGTTTCATTCACCCATGTATTTAGGGAAGCAAACCCTATAGATAGCTAATTGTTTAGCAAATGAAGGCATTAGAGTTTCTTCTTATGTAGAATTCAGCCAAAACACAATCCCTCAGCACATAAAGGGATTGATGTACTTGGATATTCAGGGCTATCCCTACATCCGGCTTTGTAAATCTTGATTTTCAATTAATAAAAATTTCACCGAGTTAGGTGTTTGCTTACAAAAAATCTTTATATAATTTAATTTCCTACAAATATTTTTCACTAATAAAAGAATATCAAAATACTTCGTCTATAAAATAATGTTTGACTGTGATTATATCTTTTAGTAATGACGAAGAATATACACATAATTATTTAAAAAGTTCAATAATATGAAAAAATATTTTTGTTTTTAGTTAATCAAATAATTGGTAGTGTCACTATAAGAAATCATAATCTAAGTGCCTAGAAGAGAAATAGAAATAAGATGAAAATATCATACATTGTTCTTATAAAAGAGAAAGTTTGTTTAATTATTTGAGAAGAAATGGAATTTCATGTATAATGTAGTGAAAATTAACAAATAATAGTGAAAAAAATAAAATAAATGAAAGGTGAAAATATTTAAGAAGAAAATAGCGAAGATATTAAATATGTATTTTAAAATATATAACTTTTGCTTCAAAAACCCAAACAAAATGTTTATACTTTATATTCTATGTGATCATTCACTAATTATTAACTTATTTTTAAAAAAATAATAATTTCTAACAAATAAGGAGTTTTATCACGTGCGAAATACATGTTTTTTTCCAAATCCACTATACACTACTCCCATTCGGTGCCACTTCTCTCCCTCTAAAGAGTTGTTGGGATCTCAAACGATTTATTCTTGGTGGTATCATTGATTCCTCATCCACAACAGTCACTCGACACAAATGAACTACAATGTATTCATTCTCAGGTAGTGGTTGCATATTCTTAGAAAGGATGCGAACCAGGTCATCCTGGAGCTTTGCTATCGCTTTCTGCAGAATATCCTGAGCTTCATCCACTAGCTGTTTTGCTTTCCTAATTTGGTTTAATGTCATTCTTTCCATGCTTGTATAAGAACCTTTGAACTTCATCAACAGCTTGTAATTGTCTGTAATCTTCACCAGGACTTGAATCCTAAATCTTCAAGTTTCTCGACTGGAAACTCGTGATCTCTTTTTTCTGAGCAAACTGGGGCCTATTTTCAAGTTCCCTAGATTTGTCATTTGCATCAATTGCAATCATTATGGACAAATGAATGTCAAGATAGCTAGGCTATAATTTTTCTCATGCTGTTTTCAAGTTTTTACTAGCCTCAAATGGCCTTAACAATGTGATACACTATAGCAATCATATGGTCTTCAATTTCAGGCACTGAATTTTCCTCTTCAAAGTCCTCTATTGCTAAGAAGACTCAATATTACCAAGAATACCTTGGATGGCTACTAAATTTCTAATCAATACAATCAAATTAACAATCACAAATTAATGAATTTGAACAAATTCAATGAATAGAATTATGGGAATTTTGATAACGAAAACAGGGAAGCTTGGAGAAAGATGAAGATTTTAACAAATCAGCTAATAATCTCCAATTGTTGGTAAGTTGGAACCAAAAAAAAAAAAAAAAAAAAAAAATCTTGCTTATCTCATAGATATATTGGACTGATATGCTAAGGTGTGAAAAATATATAAGTAAGCTATTTAGAAATGCACAAGAATCTTGGAGCAAACTTATAACTATGCATTTTTTTGGAAAAAGAGTTGTCTAACAAAAAAAAGGGTCCAAAGGCAGCGAGTGTGAGAGAATTTTATTATGGGTTTTTTCTTTTGGTTCAAAGGAGATATTGTGAGAAATGATGAAATAAAAGAAATTAGTTGAAATTCTAGTGGAACTGAATTAAAGTCAATAGTTGCAAAAAAGTATGTTTAATTTCAACTTTTCAGGGCAACTTTTGCTACTTGCCACCAAAATAACAAAGCAAAGTAATATAGAAATGGGACCCCTCTTAGATGTGTTACTCAAATTAAGGCGCTGCTATACACTCCTGATTTTGCAAATCCAATTGATACGATTACGTTAACACGAAAGGGATGCCACTTTGGTTGACGATTGGTGACATGAAATATCAATCAAAATTTGTGGTAATGGTTAAGGGTCAATGGTTCATGAAATGGTGGTCCAACATTGGTTGAAGGTTAGGTTTATATTTTTTGGGACTTAGTACACACAAACTTGAGGGCTAGGAAGAATTGAAAATATTGGTTTCGAACTTTATTAAAAAATAACTTGGCAGGCCCAAGTAGGGTGAATATGAAATCCAGTAATCATTGTTTATCTACGCTTGGTCTCTTTCTCAAATGGGCAGCCGTACAGTTTGGGTTTGGGTTAAGGGGTAACAAAAGAGGCTGGTTAGTCTGTGAGTTTGATGGGTTAAAGCTAATGCAGGGGAATAGAAGTCTTCGTATTCTTTGCCTAGTAAGCAAATAGTTAAGTGGAGAAATTGAAATTATCTTTGTTGTTGTAGATATTTTGGTTTCTATATAGTTCGTGTATGTAGTAAGTTCTTGTGGAAATGGTTTTGTGAGGGGTTTTAGAAAAATGGACAGTTCTTAGCAGTCTAGATTTGAATAGTGAGATGATGCAACTATCATCCTAGAATTCATCTAGGATCCTAATGGTGCCGGGCCATACTGCGTCAAGCATCAAAGGCTCCCAAAGTGTTAGAGATGATCAACCGAGGAATCGGACTATCATTAGAGAGATTTTTTGTTGTCTAAATTAAATATTGTGTGAAAATGTGTTGGTTGCTAAGCTTGATTAATGGGCCGTTGTGTTTATATTTCTCAGATGGCTTACTATGGTAGAAGCATGGCCAATAGTCCGAAAGTTGTTATGGGTAGGATTTTGATGAACCAACAAAGGAAAGTGGTACATGATGAAACTAGAAATAGATTCTAGGAGGAGAGAGAAAGTGGAATATTCGAGTTGCAAGTGTGTGTTTGAGTATTCGAATTTTGGATTGGATTCTGTATTGTGTCTCTTTTTTTTAGTAGCACTAGGGCAAGCCCCTTATTTATAGATTTAAACGAGGAGGCTTAAGGCTATCTCTATGCTAGCTCAGTCGAAGCTGAATTACATAATTGCCCTTAATGAGGCTGCCACGTAGGCACTTCTAGAACAATCTAGGTAAGAAGTTATGTGTGTTACTAATCCACATCATCATTAGTCCCCTCGACTTGGTGCCGAGCCTAGTGGATAGGGACCAAGCCGAAAATGACTGTTCGTAGTCCCCAACCGAAGACCAAAAGCAAGAGTGTTATACCGATCCGAGGTGGAGCCTTCGGAACAATTTCTTAACCTCTGCCGATCCGAGGTCGTAACGATCCTTGGATCCTCGGCGAGTAGTACCTGCAGCATTAACTCTCAAGGGTGACGTTTTCGTTGATAAGAGCACTGATTTCGCATTTATTGCTCTGCATTATTCGCTCCGATTTTGCTGCAGAACGCCTCGTTCTACGCACCATAACGCCAGTACCAAGTCTCAATTTTCATGCCAAAATGCCTCGTTCTGTGCTCCGTAACACCAGTACCACGTCTCGATTTTCACGCCAAAACGCCTCGCCTTTCCTGCCTAAAGCCTTTTTACATTTCGAAACCACCAATTTTTCCCCCCAGAAACACAGAACATTCTGGAAGAAACTTCTCCTATTTATACCCCCATTCACCCCCAAATCTCTTTTCTTCTTCTTACTCACCTTCCCCTCACTCACTTTTACTCTAAAAGAGAAGGAATGAAAACTTACTCTCCCTCCTTCTTCCTTTCTGCGCTCATCCTCCAGAGACTTACCCCAGAGACTTACATAACTTTTTCTTCCTTCACCCTCTGCCGTTTCACCGTTGCCGATTTTCGACCGCCGCTCTACGCCACCACCGGACACCACTAGGAGCTCTTTCTTAAAACTCCCACACGCTCTCAAAATTGAAGACTATGGCCGGTACATTCACTCTCACTTCTCTTATTAGCACACCGGTTCCTCCTTCTCCGGTACACACCGTTGACAGGATGTTAAATCCTTTTGACGATCCCTAGCACTTCTGGCAGCAGTGCCATTAAGCTTTCCTCCTGATCCGCTCTTTTCCAAACCTCCACAAAACAACCACCCTAACCTTCAAACCCAAAGTATATCGAACTCCCTTGACCCCGAGGATATCAAAATCCTTAGGGATAGGTGTCATTTTTCGAAGAACGTGCACATAAAACTTCCAACCCCCGAGGACCGAGGCCATTTGCCCCCACCTGATTACCTAACAGTCTACCAGGAACAACTCGAGGCGGGGTTGAGGCTCCCCAAAGCCCCTCTCTTAGTCAACCTATTGATTTTTTTTATACACATCTAGATGTGTATAAGAGACATGCCCTAACTGCTCGTCGAGTCGAACCTCCGAATAAATTCAATAAGATAAAATAATCCATCTCTTCAAACAACATTTTGGCAAGAAACACAGGACTATTTCCTTATCTGACATCCTCCCGAATTAGACCCTCAACAAGGTCATTATCATTTTCACTTCAATCATCATTCATTCATTTTTTTTTATGTCCTGACCCCTCATCTTATGCAGAGCTCGGAGCATTCCTTAGGGGGTTGGTGTCCACCACACCTACCATCGGTGCGGGCATTTCAAACCAGCCCTCTTCATCAGTAAGCGGATCTTCATCCGCCATCATCAACACACCATCAGGGAGTGCCGAGGCTACGCCTTCAACCTCTGCACCCCCGATCAAACGGAGGCGGCCAGTTCTCCGCGGAGGTAATCCGGGGAAATTACTCTGGCTCTTTCCTCCCCGCCGAACCCGAGCCAACTCGGGTTACAAGGAAGAGGACTAGGGAGGCTGCTGGCCTCAGGGAGGGTCCTTGCGCAATGACCCTCTCTTCCTCGTCATCGCCCCCGAGGTCCATTATTCCAGTGGCGAGGGTTCGGACCCCGGGGCCTGGCTCGGGCAACGCCCCCTTATCCAAACAACTCATCACTTCATATGGTAAGTACAACTGACTTCATTTGTTCCCATTCCTTAACCTTTCTTCAGTGTTGTGAGTTAACACTTAGATTTTTCAGGTGATAGGAAACATACTCCCGAGGAGGAGAGAAAATTTGCTGGGTCACAGGATGTGCCCTGGGGTCAGCTGTCTGTTGAGATCTGCCAGTTCCTTCTACCTCGGAGAGCTCTGACTTCCGACCCACACTGCCGATCGATGTTAATGATCAGACCCAATTTCTGAGGGTGGCTCGGGAGCAGGCCAAAATGGTGGCTTTGCCTCGGGATGTGGCCTATGTCAAAAGGCTCACCCCTCAACCAGAGGCTGGACGAACTTCACGTCGGCCTGTTGAACGTACGACTATCTAACTAAGCTGTGAATTTTCAATCTTTTGTACCTCATACATCAACTCACACAACTAATCATTTTGCCTTTGCTTGCAGGCAATTACAATTTTGCCCGCCATCGCAGATAGGGAGGCCACCTTCAACTCTGCCTTAAACTCTATAAAGCAAGAGTTAGCCCATGCGAAGTCCAGCGTGAATCAGGCAGTGAAGGAGGCCGTGAACACCAATGAGATGAAATGCAATATAAGAGCTCAGGTGTGAACCCCATGGAGAAGACCTTCTTTGTAAATTCCTTTAGCATTTCATCTTCGGCAATCCGAGCTGGAGAAGAAGACCCTTGAAGTGGATGTTGGCGACCGAGACAAGAAGGTCGCTGATCTGGGGCAAAGGGTTCTTCAACTTCAAGAAGAAGCTCAGCTGGCCGACGCAAAGCTCGCGTCTCTGGAGGTGGAGCTTCGGATCGAGGGTAGGAATCAATTTGTGGCCTCGGCTGAAGCAGATGAAATGCTAAAGGAATTTACAAAGAAGGTCTTCTCCATGGGGTTCACACTGGCCTGTGACCACTTGGTGAAGAACCCTGCTTTGTACGAGGGGCTACCGTATGATGCTTCCGTCACCGAGGAGGTCATCAATGGTCTACAAGCTCAATTCAAAGCTCCTGTTTCGATTCTCGGCACTTCCGGAACGACTCTGCTAATCGAGGGTCCGAACCCCGAAGTCGAGACCGATCCCCCGAACCAGGCTTTCACCTCCACTGCCGAGCCTTCCTCTTCTGATGCTCAGGCTGATGTGATTTTACTATAATAGTTAGGAACCTCTTCTTAATAGTTAGGGCCCTTTTAATGAAATTGTTAAGTTCGGATAACTTTGTCTTCTTGATAAGAGCCTCGGCATTCTTTATTTTTGGCTTTTTACTTGCTTTTCAATCTCTTTATTTCTGCATTTACAAATGGGAGCATCGATATATAAGTAGGTAAACAACTTTCCATGCTTAAGCATTCCAACGCCTGTCTATAAAAAATTGTCTAAGGAATGCTTTCGTTTCGAGTTTGGGCTCTGTTTGGACCCTTCTGGGCTGAGGCAAAAGGACCAAGCTTGGCTCCTTGTTTTTGCCTTAGCCATTTAACTTGAGTCAAGCTTTCCAAAGTCCCAAGAGTAATGTTTTGCTTCAGCAGGTCACTCAAGAATCTTTGCGGATCGGAAACTCTTCCATTTCATTTTGCATAGAGGGGGTCGCTTAGTTTCTACCCTTGCGGGGAAACTGTTCAGCCTCGGCTCCCTATGTTGCTTTTTTATTGGACTTCGGGGTCAAGGGAGTTGGAACAGCTTAAAATTGCTCTGAGCTTGATCGGACCTCTGAGGGTTGGTGCACCTTTGTTTGTGCTTGGGGGGGCTACTAAGCCTCTTCCCTTGAGGGGGGCTGCTAAGCCTCGGCCCTCAATCGTTTGCTTTTTTGTTCAACTGGATCCGAAACTCTTAGAGTTGGAGCAGTTGGAACATCTGAAAGTGCCTTGTCCGAACCTCTGAGTGGGTTGGCGTGGCTTTGTTTTGCTAGGGGGCTGTTAAGCCTCGGCCCTTGAGGGGGGACTGCTAAGCCTCGGCCCTCAATCATTTGCTTTTTTGTTCAACTCGATCCGAAACTCTTAGAGTTGGAGTAGTTGGAACATCTGACACTGCCTTGTCCGAACCTCTGAGGGTGTGCGGCTTTGTTTTGCTTGGGGGGCTGCTAAGCCTCGACCCTCAATTATTTGGTTTTTTGTTCAACTGGATCCGAAACTCTTAGAGTTGGAGCAGTTGGAACATCTGACATTTGAGAAGGGACTTTCATTATATTCCATGATAATATTTTTTCAAATTTACAATATTCCACATTCTGGGTATAGGATCCCTTTTCATGTCAACCAACTTGTAATAGCCCGAGGTGTGAGCTTCTATTACACGATAGGGTCCTTCCCAGTTCGGATCTAACTTCTTAGTCCCCTCTACACGGCTAGCTTCATTCTTCTGAAGTACCAAGTTTCCGGGCCGAAGGTAGTGGGTAAAGCAAGAGTCCTGTTATCTGGGCATACACCCGCAGAGTGTAAATCACCGAAGGATACTCGAGCCGAAGGTAGCCCAATCTCGGCAGGGATAACAGCCTCGGACCCGTAGGTTAAACTGAATGGAGTATTTTCGTTAGCCGTTCGAGGTGTGGTCCTGTATGCCCAGAGGACACTGGGCAATTCCTCAACCCAAGCGCCCTTGGCTCTTTCAAGTCTAGTCTTGAGTCCTGTCAGCAAGGTTCGGTTGCATACTTCAGTCTGTCCGTTTGCTTGAGGATGAGCGACCGAGGTGAAGTGCTGCTTGATACCGAGGTTAGCGCAGAAGCTCTTTAAAGGTTCTCCTTCAAATTATTTTCCATTATCGGAAATAAGTACCGCAGGGATACCGAATCGACAGACTATGCTTTTCCAAAAAAATTTCAGTCTATTGCTTTTCCCGAGATTGTTGCCAGGGGCTCGGCCTCGATCCATTTAGTGAAGTAGTCAACCGCTACTACTAAAAACTCAAGTTTACCTATCCCTCGGGGAAATGGGCCCAAAATGTCAATTCCCTACTGGAAAAATGGCCACGGGCTCTGAATAGGAACCATATCCGAGTCGGGTCTTCGTGGTATTAGAGCATGTACTTGACACAGATGACACGCCCGAACCAAAGTATCTGCATCAGAATGTAAGGTTGGCCAGTAGTACCCAGTTAGCAAGACTTTGCGAGCTAAACTCCGAGGACCGACATGACTTCCGCATATGCCCTCGTGTACCTCGCGTAGAACATAGTTAGCTTCGGATGGCGTGAGGCACCTCAGCAAGGGGCACAAGAATGATTTTTTTATATAAGATTCCGTTAATAAGCGTATACTTGGTGGCTCGGTATTTGACCTTTCTAGCTTCGGCATGATCCTCGGGGAGCTTCTCATTATTCAAATAACTTATCAACTGGGGTTCCATCCAACCGAGGTCCGATTATACTACAAATATCTTTTGGTTCATTTTTTGAGTATTATTAATTGTTGAATTCTATTGAGGTGTTGTTGCAGTGTGTAATATATGGATTGAATGGCATTTGTTTAAGTTATTTATAATCTAGCATATCATCCTAGAATGGGAACCTGTTTAGCTAAAATCTATAAAAATTGGGAACCAATTCGCATACAATTAATGAACTTTGACAATTTTGGTCCCTAAACTATCAATCATGTGCACCACACATGATAAAACCAAAACGTATTTGGAATTTTTTGTCATTTATCCTATTTGCACATAATTGATCTAGAGGGACCAAAATTGCAATTTCGCATAGATTGAGGACTAGTTTTGAGCATAACCTATAGTTCGGGGACCAAAGCTGTAATTTTTCCTAAAATAAAATGGTATAGTAGCCATACTTAGTCACCCAAAATATTTAGTAGCACCAAATTTTTGTCTCTAAAGGTACGTGAATATTTGTTTCTAGTTGTTATTTGGTGATCAAAATTATAGTTTAGTTGCCAAATTTGAAAACTTTTGGTCTAGCTGCAAAACTAATAGACTTTTGCAACTAAATTAAAATACTATAATTGGTCACCAATTATAGCTTGTCTCTTATACACATAACCAAAGAGAAAGTATTTTGAAATAAAAGAATTTTACTACATCAAAGATGTGTATAAGAGACATTTAAGTATACATAAATTAAAATCACCAAAATAATTTTATTCAACATAGATCACCAACTAAATTATTCATTGAATTCAATTCCAAAGGAACAAAAAAATTAATGTATTTTGCCAAAAATACATTGAAATCAAACTTTCAATTCAAGTACATCTAATCAACTGTTAAGTGGGTAATATCAAATGACTTATTAACCACCTCTAAATCTATAGCCAAACAACTTTATTGATTCAAAATGCACTAAAATATTTAAAGTTGGCCAGTGTCCTTGAACCATCAATCTATATAAAAAAGTAGTGAAAACCTATAATGCACAATGTCATATATAGAACGATATGTTATAGTACTGGAAATTTTTTTTCTTAATTTGTGTGAGTATTTTTTACATTACTTTCCATTACCAGATTCATCATCCAAACATAGAGTTGTTAAAATCATTCCAAATTTCTCGATCACAAAGTCTTTCATCCAGTCAATTATCTTTTCTTGCATATTAAGCTTTTTCTTTGCTACTGCAAGCTCTTCTCCTATTTTGTTGAGCTTCTTAGTTGCTTGATTAAGCTCCTCTTTAGCTTTAGAGAGTTCATCTTGCATTTTCTCATCCATGACTGAAGGTAACATAGTTGTTGAAGATGACCTTAATTTTTTAGGTGGCTTTGAACCACGACCCTTACCATATATATACCTTGAAGTTGTCCCAAGATGTTTTGTGCATTGTTGCCTCATTCACAGGAACTCCATTCTCAATTGCTTTTTTCGATTCAAATTTCATTTTTTTTGTAGTGAGATAATAAAATGAAAAAAGCAAATTAGCTCCCAACAATTAAAGGTGCCACTATTGACAAGTATTACTGAAAAAAACTTATATTTATCCTCATGTTCCTTATCCACCCGATTTTCAATCTTATCAGTGAACTTAGCTTTATACAAGTCAATGTCCCCACATCCCCAAGTCATATCAATTGAAATATGTTAGAATAATATTAAATGAAAAGTAGAATTATTTTTCTTTTCAATAAATGAAAGTTGTCACCTTCTCAAGTTAATATGCTAGAAGTCAAACAGAATCACTTCTTGGAAGAGTAGTTAGGCAAGCCCTATTTTTAGAGTTCCTGATTGACTTCTCCTATAATAATATAACAACAATTGTATTTAATTTAAATACTAGTCAATGAGATGTCTTCAAATTCTTTTAACACCAAAAAGTTATTTTAACTACCTAGAAGCTACTTAATCAAAATGATTACACAACCATTTCTAATCTTTTGGGTAATTGAGAAAAGTCATATAAGGCTTTTCCCTACATTTTTTCTCCATCATCCAAAGATTTGTAGTGCAAATGTGCCCTGTAATGACAATCTAACCATGCTTTCTTCATAGTCCTTCTATTAGTCTTTAATATAGGGCTTGGTCAAATCCAAGTTAAATTTTGTCGACAAAAATAAAGTTTATGTAGTTAAAATAACAAAAAGAATAACTTGTTGGCATATAATTAGTTTAACTACTTTGAACTAAAAATAATATTTCCTAAAACTTATGTATCAAATAAATGATTACCAATAGGGTCTTGGTTATCTTCTATTCAACATCAGACCAATCAGCCACTCACATAATTACAATAGTTCTAACAAGATACCAAGTATCTCTCAGCAGTTTTGTATTGTTCTCTCCTGCGGATCTATTTATACTATATGGAACCAATATGTCTAACTTCCCCCCATTTTTCTCAAGTTGCTTTGCCAATTTTAACCCTCTTTTGGATGCCGACCTCTCTTCTTAGATGTGATACCTGAAAAGATAATAAGGAAGGAACAAATTTAAAGATGCCTTACAGAGAAAAGATTTTAATTAGTATCAAAGTCTTATAGTTACAAAATATTTTACTAATTAGTTGCACTTCAATGGATTTTTCCAATGGATGACAATTAAAAAGGTCAAATACATATAAAAAAAAAAAAAAGAGTAAGTAAAAGTTAGAAATAATATGAAAAGAGATGTAGGTAAATCCAAAATATTGGTCTCAAATTCTTTTGCATTAGATTCAAGTACAGCAGGAACATTTTCTAATACCTCCGCTATGGTACTTGACACTCCAGTATTAGGATCATTGTCATTCTAAAGTGGAACATTTTTCAGATGCATCCATTATGGTGCCAGATGCACCCACTATGTGCTTGACACTCTAATATTATGATCATATTCATTCTCAAGTGGAACATTTTCAGATACCTCTACTATGATGCTTGTACTCCAGTATTAGGATCATTATTATTCTCAAGTGGAACATTTTCAGATGCCTCCACTATGGTGCTTGACACTCCAGTCCATTAGGATTATTGTCATTCTCAAGTGGAATAGTTGACGTAGATGATGTGGTATTTGTTGGTTGTTTCATACTTTGATGACATCCCAGTCTAGGCATTGGCATGTACCTTAACACAATTGAAAAAAATACTAAATTTTGGACATTTATTATTGCATGATACTACAAATTGAACATTTCAATTATATTTATAATATTTTCTTACTAATTCCAATCTATTAATTTATCAATCTAGAAAATATTTATGTATTTGGGATGTTTTTGGTTTGAGAAGACACTTTTAGTGTATATTTCAGAAAATGTGAACTTACTAGATACGGCAATTCAACCAACGTGAGAGATGATTTTTTTTTTTTGAAAAGAAAGTTATTTTAACAAAAAATTAACAATATTTCATTCAAAAGGCACCTTCAAAAATAAAACAATTTTTTCCAAAAACAATAATAACAAGAACATCAAAAAAAAAAATCAAAACAGCCCAATATCTACTATTAATCATATTGTCCTAAAAAATGATTATCAAGTTGAATATAACAACACAATCAAGCATAAAAATCAAAGATACATATTTTTAGGCAATATCCAATGAAACCAATCTACACACAACAAAACACAAAATAAAATAACCGTAAAAACAAATCAAAAATGATGTTTAACTAATTACTTTAATTCAACTTTGGGAAGGTTAAACCAAACCTATCCAAGAATTCAATTCACCAACAAAAAGTATAATCTGGAAAATTGAAAAAAGAAGAGAATATTTATATTAACAAAAATAGAAACTTACCTTTGGCTTTGATAAATGATGCCTCACATTAAAAGGAGAAAGCAAAATACAGGATATGCACTTGATCGCTATTATTCTTGTGATAAAGTCCATCACATTTGATATCTGTCTCTTATACACATCTAACCAAAATATAAGACTAAGTATGAAGAAGAAAGGGTTTCTTATATTTATTCATTTATTCTTCTGCCGTAAAGAGAGTTATTGGGATATTTAGTGACTAAATTTTGGTTGTTGTATCTACATCATGGTCAAATAAATAGAGGGATAGAAAATTTTTGCGATAAAGTTTTAGCGATGACATTGGAAACAAAGAACATTATTTGGCGACTAATACTTTGTCATTTTATTTTATTTTTGCTACAAAGAGGGATTTTAGTCCCCGTAAATATGTTTTAGCTATTGTTTTCTTTTCCTCGCTAAACTTTTGGCCATTGACCCATTTCTGTTGTAAGGATTTGGTTTTGTTGGGATTAGGCTGGTATAAGAGGTAATGATGTAGTAGTGCAATTTCAATTTATTACTTGTTTTGTTGAGCATCTTGCCTTGGATAAACAATTTTATGTGTCTATTATCTATGCAAAAATTCTGCTGATGAGAGATTGGAGTTATGGGAGGAATTAAGGAAGTTGAAAATGCTTATTAGAAATAAAGCTTGGATTCTTATCGGTGATCTTAAATTAATCATATTTGATTTTGAAAAAGTGGGAAGTGCTGACAGAGATAGAAAAGCAGTGGAAGGAGTTTGAGGATTGCTTATGATTGATGTTTATGATTTGCCTTATAAAGGTTATCTTCTGACTTGGTGTAATAAAAGGAAAGGAATAGAGAGTTTATTGTAAATTGGACAGAAAATGTCAAGCACTGAGGCATGACTTGACATGTTTAGCAATATGGAAGTTGAATTCCTTGACCCTAGTCTCTCTAATCACACATCACAATTGATTACTATCAAGGAGAATTTTAACACTAGTTTTGAGCCTTTTAAATTTTCATAGCTATTGGACTAGGCATAAGGATTTTGATAGTATTCTTAGTGAAGTTTGGCAAGATGATCTATTGAGTAATCCAATGAGAAAACTATGTTTAAAATACAAAGAAAGATGAAAGCTATTTTGAAAGACTTTAATAAGGAAATATGTAGTGATATTTCTAAGAGAACTGATCAAGTAAATGCGTGGTTATTTGTTGCACAGAGATAGTTACATATCATACCACATGACTTATACATATGCAAATATCTTAAAAGGAATATTTGATGTACACAGAATTAGCTTTAGTTGAAGAACAGTTTTATAAAGATAAAGCTAGAAATGCATGGTTATCTGTTGGAGGCAGCAATACTAGTTTCTTTTTCAGGAAGGTAAAGATCCATCAAGCTTGGAGAATAGCATCCTTAATTCTAGAAGATTGTGAAAGAATTGATAATTATAAAGACGTGAAATTGGCTACTGTTGAGTTCTATCAAAATATGTTTGCTGAAATTGAAGATTTAGCTGAGGAGCATAAGAGGTGTGAGCTAGACGCTTAATGATGATTAGATAGAAAAGCTACAAAGACCTATGTCAAGCTCTAAGATTGAGAAGGCTATGTTTTCTATGAAGAAATGGAAGGCTTCAGGTTCTTATGGGTTTTCAGTAGAATTTTGTACCGAAAACTAGAACTTGGTGAAGAAAGAAGTTATTGAAGACATAAATTACTATTTTGTTGAAGAATATATGTATATACCTCTTTAACAGTGTTATCATCACTTTGATTCCTAAATCCCATAACCCTACAACTATGAAGGGTTATAGACCTACTTCATGTTTCAACATCTTTTGCAGGTGCTATTCTAAAGTGCTCGCTGAAAGATTGAAAGAGGTGCTACCTAATCTAGTTAGTAGCAAACAAAATGCTTTTCGCAAGGGAGATCAATTTTTTACAACATTTTGTTGATGCATGATATAATTAGGGGCTATCACATGAAAGATACGAAGCCTAGATGCGCTATGATACTGTGAGATGGTTCTTTCTGTTTTATGTGATGGAGGTGATGGGCTTTCCTCAGAAGTTTATTGCTTGGGTAATGAATGGTGTATGCACAACAAGATTTTCTCTCAATACGAATGCTCACTTGTGGGGTATTTTAGAAATAAAAGAAGTCTACGACAGGAGATCCACTACTAAAAAACAGTTAATTACCTGCATATTTTGCTGCGGCTTTTATCCAAAAATCCGCAGGTAACAAGACTTTCCGCGGATTTGGGCGCCAAAAAAAATTCGCGGGTAAAAAGGCCGTGGATACTTATTTGCTGCGGATCATAAAATCCGCAGCTAATTTGATGCGGATTTTGATGCGAAAATTTAGATGCAGATATTTCCGCTTCTAATTCCGCATCAATATTTCGTTAAGAATTGTTTAGATGGACTTTTAATGGGGATTTTTCTACGAAAAATATCCGCAGTAAAATCCCTATTATATCCACTCTGATAATCAAATACACTTTAGACATTTAGCTCTTTTACTTTCTCTCTTCTAGAATCTAATTCTAGCTTCATCAATTGGCGCCGTCTGCGGGAATCGACAGATTTCCATCACTTTCAATCAATTCTCAGTCATCTGAATTGTTTTGTTTTTGCTTTTAGGAGGATGAAGAACCGTGGAACACAACGAACTGCCAGTAAGGATGCCGAGACGAGCAATCAGCACCTCGTGGTGCATACCGATGAACTGGAAAACATCGGTACACCAACCGAGGGAGCTCAGCAAAAGCAAAACGATGTCCTGAAGTACATTGCTGATCACTTCGAGTCTTTTCGAGCATTCGTGGAACAACGCGAGAGCAAAACTCCGTCTGAGCGCTCGAACCGAGTAGCCACTCAACAAGCTGAACAGAAGCGTGACCCCGGCCGACGACCTGGCAAAGAGCAGGTTGATACCGTGAGCCCAGCCGATCTACGACACAAATTAACAAAGTCACGCTCGAATGAGCAATCGGATGAGTCACACTCATCGACAAGCAAAAAATTATCGGCGCGCGAGAGACTCGGTGCGCACTTTTCAAAAAAATCAGGATCGAGACAACCCTCTTCGATTGTTTTAAAACAGCTCCAGGAGCAGAGCCTCGAAAATAAGATCCAAGAGATTTTGAGAAAAAACAATTTGTTCCTGAATACTCCTGCTACGGTAGAGATTGATACAGATCCATTCACAATCTCTATCAAAATCGAACCTCTTCCAACACAATTCAAGTTGCCGGACCTAGACCGCTACAAAGGAGAATCTGATCCGTCAGATCACCTGCAACATGTGGTGGCAATCACTAGCCTTTATGGTTACAGCAACGCGACCCAATGCAAGTTGTTTGCAACAACTCTTCGAGGCCCGGCACAAAAATGGTTCCAGGAATTGCCGACGAACTCAATTGCTACTTTCCACGACTTGGCCAAGTCATTCCTGGGTCACTTCAGGAGTAAATCAATATTGCAGCATCGCACCTCATGAACATCCGGTAGAGGTCCGATGAGTCACTTAATAAATTTGTGGACCGCTTCAATGATGAGGGGGTCCAAATAAAAATAGTTGATGAAAGAATTCTGGTTGCTGCTTTCTGCAGCGGCATCCGACCAGGTGTCTTCAACGCCGAGTTGGCCAAAAGGATGCCAAACTCCTATTCTGAGCTTCTAGAAAGAGCGTCGGAGTTCATCCGGGGCGAAGAGTCAAACAGGACAAAAAGGAAACTCTATGATACACAAAGAGAAAAAGTCCTAAAGACTTCGAACCCCTCTTCCTCAGGTAAAAAAGCTGAGAGTCGCAGACAGATTGAGCTATTCCAGGGCCACACCTATGGCGAACAGGGTGGTCTTCCCGAACAATAACATCGGGAACCGATCCCCGCGAACAAGGAGCCATCCCGATGCTGACTTCACACCTCTCAATGTGTCGAGGAGGGAAATATTATATCAAGTACAACACTTGGGCCTTCTAGAGCCACCCCCTCGAATGGTGTCAGCCTCGGACAAAAGAGACCAGTCAAAGTACTGCGCTTTTTCATGGTTAACACGGTCATGATACCGAGGCATGCAACCATTTAAAAGTTGAAATCGAGAAGGCCATCTAGGAAGGACATTTGCAGTAGTTCATCAGTCGAACCGCAGCAGAGTTCCAAAGGAACGCTGCCAACCAAAGAAATCCGGCGCAACCTCGCCTGCCGCCTCGTCAACAGAACCGAGACGGCCAGAACAGAAACAATCCCGTGGCAAATCAAGATGAACAAATCCGCGTAGCAGGGGTAATAAACACAATTGCAGGAGGCCCGGCGACCCCTTGAGACTCAAACAATGCCCGAAAAAAGTATGCCCGGAACTTCCCTTCAGGAGTGGATCGGGAGAAGCGACTCAAGCCATTTATGAGCCTCGGGTACACCTCCGAAGACCCCGTCCCCAGCCGAATGCCACATAATAACCCCGTCGTAATTCACGTAAATGTGGGGGGATATGAAATGCACCGCGTGTTCGTCGACACCGAAAGTTCGACGGAGATAATCTTTTGGGATGCCTTGGTCAAAATGCATATAGACAATTCTTTGATAAAACCCTTCAAGACCCCATTAGTCGGCTTTACCGGAGATTCGGTAGTACCCGAGGGGCAGATAATGCTTCCACTATGCTTAGGAGCTCCCCCGAAGCACAGAATTGAGATGACCAATTTCGTCATCGTCAAGAGGGACAGCTCCTACAATATGATAATCGGCCGACCCACGCAGTACACCTACAGAATCCTTCCCTCCATGTTCCACATTGGGATAAAATTCATGTTGAGGGATGGTTCTGAAGGAACAGTCATTAGGTAGTCAACAGGAGGCTCGAGCCTGCTATATGATGTCCTTGCGGTCCCAATCGCAAACGATGTCCATTGCTGACAAGGCTTACTTGAAAACCTTCGATGCCTCATTCACCTGGGATGACTCCGAAGAGCCTTTGATAAGTCAAAAGGAGGGGGAAGAGATTGGGCAGCCCCGCCTAGGAGCTACTAAGATCCCCGAACCTCCAGAGCATAAGGGAAAGGGCAAAACAAAGGTCAAGCCCAAGACGAGGTTCAAATTGAGGAGATAGCTTTAGATCCGAGCCTCCCTGATCGAAAAATCAAGATCTGTGCTACTCTCCCAGCAGAGTTTAAGGCCCTTCTCTTCAGGCTTTTAGATGAATACAAGGACAGTTCGCCTGGACCATCGAAGACATGCCCTGCGTCCCTCGGGAAATAATCGAGCACAAACTCGGAGTGGACCCAACATACAAACAGTGAAACAGAAGAAGCGCCTCTTCGGTCCATGGCGCAGCTTAATAATCGAAGCCGAGGTAGATAAACTCTTGATAACATCTGAGATTAGAGAAGTATTGTATCCCACCTGGCTTTGTAATCCTGTCCTTCTAACAAAACCAGACTCTTCTTGGCGAATGCACCAAGATTTTACTTATCTTAATAAAGCTTGTCCAAAGGACTGTTATCCGTACCCCCGGATCGATACAGTAGTAGATTCTTTTGTTAGATTTTACATTCTACATTTTTTAGATGCATTCAAAGGCTATCATCAAATATACATAGCTAGAAAAGATGAAGATGTGTAAAAGAGACAGGTAGCTCCTAGGCGGGGCTGCTACACTACGATGTATTCGGATTCAAAAATGTCGGAGCTACCTATAAAAAATCGTCAATAGAACCTTCAAGTCCCAAATAGGACGAAACATGGAGGTATATATTGATGACATGGTGGTCAAAAGCCGAACATATGAGGAAACCCTGGAAGATCTCAGGGAAACATTTGAGACATTAAGATCCATCCAAATGAGGATGAATCCCAAAAAATGTACATTTGGGGTCCCCTCGGAAAAATTTTTGGGATTTATTGTCTCTCACCGAGGAATCGAGGCGAACCCTGAAAAGGTGCAAGCTACAATTAATATGAAAACTCCCAACTCGGTGAAGGAGGTTCAAAGACTAACCGGTAGAATGGATACCCTTATTGATTATTCTTTTCTTGATGATCACTGAGATATTCTCTTCTGCTTAAAAAGTCAGTTATTACTACTGATGATGTGGATTAATAACACAGCATTTTGCCTAGATTATTCTAGAAGTGTCTACCTGACAGCCTCATTAAGGGCAATTATGTGTATTACCTCCAGTTGAATTAGCATAGAGGTAGCCTTAAGTCTCCTTGTGTAAATCTATAAATAAGGGGCTTGGATGCTATTAAAAAACATCTGGATCAGCACTCTGATAATCAAATACACTTTGGACATTTAGCTCTTTTACTTTCTCTCTCCTAGAATCTAATTCTAGCTTCATCACCTCTGAATGCATTAAGTACCACTTAATTTTTATACAAAATTTTTTTTTAGTGAAAAATCTATTATTTAATTTGTTGAATTCTTTACTAGTATAGCAAAACTCACCCAAATTTTCTTTATATCACATTCACATACTATTTACACACACTTATACACATTACATTCATTCTCTCACACATAAACACACACTTGCATACACTATATTCATTCTTTCTCACACACAAACACATATTTGCACACACTATATTCCTTCTCTCTTACACATAAACACACTTGCACACACTATATTTATTCTCTCTCTAACACAAACACACATTTGCACCCACTATATTTCTTCTCTCTCACACACAAACACATATTTGAACACACTATATTCCTTCTCTCTCATACATAAACACACATTGGCACATACTATATTCCTTTTCTCTCACACATAAACACGGTTGCAATTTGCACATACTATATTCCTTCTCTCTCACACATAGGCGCACATTTGCATAAAAATATTCATTCTCTCTCACACACATACACATTTGAACATACTGGAGCCTTCTGATGATATTCATTCTCTCTCAGACATAAACGCACACACACTATATTCATTATATCTCACACATAAACACACACTTGCACACATTATATTCTTTTTTTCACATAAACACACACGTGCACACATTATATTCGTTTTTACATATATAAACACACACTTGCACTTATTATATTCATTCTCTCTCACATATAAACACACACTTGTACATAATATCTCTCACACAAACACATACCCTTCTCTCATAAACACATACCCCTCTCTCATACACACATACTTTATATTAAAAAAAAATTTATTTGTATTAAAAATGTAATAATTAAAATAATCTACTATAAAAAAATATAATATTATCATCAAAATATATAATATATACAAGGTAAAATATTTAATTCAGTACATAGGCTTCTCTTATTATCAATCTAGATGCAACTTTATGAGACAGCAAATTATGCTTCAGCACTTAATTTTCAGTGTTCAAAATTCAGATTTCATATTTTAGTTTCATCAAACGTACCCCTTAGTTTGATTTATTTAGATTTGTATAAGAAACAGTCAAAATTAACCGGCAAAATTGGTATCTGAAGAAACAAAATTGGAACTTATGTACACCGACGAAGAGTGATTCTAACACAGTTTGGTAGATTGAGCATACCTTTCTTGTGCAAGCTCCAATTGGGATGATTCAAGATGTTTTGGAAAGACAAGACATAGAGATACAACTTTTATGTTTTTAAGTTTTTCAAAATTTGACCTGCATCATGGTCAATATCAAGGAGGAATTGAAGTTGTTTCTGCCTTTGGCACCCAGGGGCGACAGAATTGCAGCGCATAAGTGCCAGCTCCACAAACTCCATTTCAATTAGATTAATTTAAATTCTTGTTCTTGATTAAATTTTTACAATTAGGGTAGATTCAATTTGGGTTTTAGTTAATTATATTTAATTGCAATCTGTAGAACTAGTATTTTACATTCTTGCATTTGTTCTAATTTCACGTGATTAAATTTAGTTTAACTTAGTTAAAAATCTCATGATTATTTGGTCTAACTAGTAAATAGACTTGTGAACCTAGTAATTGTTCAAATAGTTCCTTACTCATACTTTATACAAACTTAACTCGTATACTTGCTAGTGTGTGGGAGTTGATTAGGATAATTAAGGTTTTTACTATTTGTTCATTATTTTTTAAAACCTTATCAATATTCTACTGAACATTAATGAAAGCTAATTTTTCCTTTGGATTATTTTTATTATATAACAAATACTCCAAATAATATAGAGCACCTTAACACACAAGCCATACAAATACCAAATACCTGCAAACTTAGATGCAAATGTGTTCAAACAAACCAACCTGTATAGAGCATCTTGCTGCTGCTTATAACTAGGGGATTAATATCCTTCAACTTTGAAAAGTTAAAACTTTCATGATCAAAATTCTAGAAATTCAACTACATTTCACTTACAACTACCTCTTCATTTCAGACATTTTCCTTTATTTATTTCCCAATGGTGTCCAAAAAAACAATTACACCACTATTCATCAACTCCTACTACAACCAACCACATACCAACATTTACAATCATTTAATGATAGTTTCACTTTACTAGAGAAAATACTTTTCACTAATACTACTACTACAAATTATCCAAATATGCACAAATTTATGATATTTTACAAATAGTAAATTTAATATGCAATTCAAATATTTGTTTTTACAATATTTAACTATTTATATACCTTTCTTAGATATTTAATTGAATTTAATACTACCATAAAATATCTTTTTCATCTCAATTCAAATATTTGTTTTTACAAGATTCAACTATTTATATACCTTTCTTAGATATTTAATTGAATATAATACTACCATAAAATATCTTTTTCATCCAGTGAAACAAATTTACAACATTATTTTAATTTTTCAAACAAATTATTAAGTTGTTGCATTAATTACATTTGTTGACTTGTTTTGTATGACAGCATAAAAGTCCAAAACCTTTTTTTAACTCAAATCATTGAATTGTTTTGATTTTTTATCTATTTTTCAGCCCGTTATTTTCATTAGTTACCCATCATTTACTGGCAACAACCTTCTCATTCAGTTTTTATTGTTGCCAACTCTGTTCTACGTGGCTCTTACTCAATTGACCAAGTCCCATCAATAATTAGAAATCACTTGCTTTTGTGAATTTTTGAAGTCTTCCATGCAGCATTAACTAACTTAAATTCTAAGGCGTGCCTAATATCAGACTAGCCTTGCACAATTTTATCAGACTAACACCAAAAAAAATTATATATTCAATTTTTTACATAATCTGTTTAGCTTTTTCATTTATTACAAAATGAATGTTGCACAAATAGTATCTCAACTACACTGTCATTTGGATTGGGTTGAATTGGGTTTGAACATCCCTATCCATTGTAGGTTAGAAATTTTGAACCCCACCCAGTGATCTTTGTCTTCACTTTCTCAATTAAACTAGCACAATTTGCATATGTGAGCTTAGTACTCAGATGTGGAACTCCAAGGTACCGTACAGCAAAATATCCTTTCTCATCACAAAATACTGCACACAGCTTGTTCTTCCACATCATTAATACCTGCCAAGAATACTTACTTTAGATAAAAATTTGGCTTCAAACCAGATAATGCAGAAAACATATCCAACACACTCCTTATTATCTACATAGATTTATCATTTGTAAAAGACAATAAAAACAAATCATCAGTAAAAAACCATAGGATAAATCTACAAGCCTTGAGATCTATGACGGAAAGTGAAGACATGATCAGTAACAACATCATTCATCAAGCATGAAAACACTTCCATGGCAAGTAAAAATAGATTAGGAGATATTGGATCACTACAAAAACATTGCAAATTTCATGCGGATTTTTGCTGCGACTTTTTTTCACAGGTAATAACTACGGAATTTACTGCGGATTATAGTTTTCTAGTTTTGAGAATAAAATTTTGCTACGGATTAAAAAATCCGCAGGTAAAATTCCTTCCATAATGTGGGAATGTATTACCTACAAAAAAATACGCAGCTCATAACACAAAATTTGTAGGTAAATTTTTTGCGGATTTTGCTGTGCAAATTTGTTGCGGATATAGCTGTGATTTTTGGGAATAAATTTTTTGGCCTTTTATGTAGTTACATGCTGAATTAGATGCGGATATTTTGCATGTGAAAATATTCACACTAATTCCTGTATAATTTCTTATAACATCTAGAGGAAAATCCGCAACAAGATTTTCCGCAGGAAAATTTGCATGTAACTACATAAAAGGCCAAAAAATTCTTCCCAAAAATCTGCAGCTACATCCGCAGAAAATTTTGGGAAAATCCGCAGTAAAATCCGCAGCAAAAATCCGTAGCAAATAGCAAATTTTGGCAGCAAAATCCGTAGCAAATTTAAAATCCGCAGCAAAAATCTGCAATTCCTGCGATTTCAAATTAAAATCACAAAACCTACCCATCTCCAGTTCTGATTAAATACACATCTATATCCCTAAAAGAGATTTCCAACATCTCCGCCACCTTCTACCACCATTCACCCGCCCTCCTTCTTCGACTAATCTATTTCCCTTTCTTCTTCCCGCCGTCTTCTTCCTATTTCCATATCTCCTTCCCATCCCTTCTTCCTCATTTCTTTCTCTCCTCAAGTTGGTTGCTCCTCTTCAAGGCTGCTTATTTCTCCTCCTCAAGCAGAAGTCGCCGCCTCCTCCTCAAGCTGCAACCTCCTCAAGCCGCCACCTCGTCAAGCTGTAACCTCCTCAAGCCGCCACCTCCTCAAACCGCCACCTCCTCAAACCGCCACCTCCTCAAACAGTTGCAAGGTAATGTATTTCTATGTTTCCACTTTTTAATTTTTTTTTATCCATGTTTTTTTTTTTTTTTTGCAAATTTTTGTTATCATAATTTCCCTAAGATTTTTATTTTGTTATTTTTTAGTTTTATTTTTCTAGCGATTTCTACTTTTTTTTATTTTTTGGAGAATCTTGGCATTTGCAGATAGGAAGGTGAGACACAGATAAAGATAGTGATATTTGTGTGTTTTCTGGGACATTGTATTATTTTTCTCAAATTGAATTATGTCATAATATCAGTGTCAACAATAATACTATGTGCTATTTGTGTGTTTTCTGCAATTGATGGCAGTTAGACAATTTTGGAGGGAATCATAGTTTGCAATTTAAATAGGATAAAAGTTAGATGTTTCTAGTAGTTTTTGTTTTGGCTTTATATGCATTGGGGATGATTTTTTTTTCCCCAAGTTGAATCTTCATTCGTGAAGCATCTAGAGTTATTTACTATTTGCCATGTAGATGACTCGAATGCACGAAAGATTAGAGAGTCTTGAAATTTAATGTTTAACTTCAAGAATTGCATCATTGTTTTTATTGACCAAACACTGAGAAAATTAAAGGTCTCTCATTGCCAATTTGTGTGGAGGAAAATAAAGGTCTAGAGAGCTCAAGAAGGTTACACATTTTATTTGTCTTTCCTTTATTCAGTAATTTTTCAGTTATACTATTTTTATCCGATTGTTCAGTCATACTATTTTTATTTTTCGTTGTAGTTTTAGTTTTAAGTGTTTCCAACATGATGTAATTTTTAACTTAAATTTTGTCTGGGAATAACTAATATTGATTATTTTTTCTTCTTATGGATTATATATAGAATACTTATTAGTTAACTTGTTAATCATAAAAATTACGTAAAGTTTGGTACTTAAGATGAAGTTAATTAGTTTAGTCTTGATTTTTTAAATTAATAATGGTTTTCAATCGGGTATCCTACTATGGATATCCGTAATGTGAAGGTCAGAATTATTGAGTTAATTAAATATTTAAAGTATAACGTCATATTACCCTAACGAAACTATAAAATTTTCTTATAATATACTTTGTCTATTTTCAAAAACTGTTGTTTTGAGTTGGTGGTACGGATTAAAAAAAATTAAATTGGCTCAATTTTACAAAAATATAGGTCAAAAAGTGACTAAATTACACTTTTACATTAATGGCTACAAACAACATAATTCGCTCTTTTAATATATATATATATATATATATATATATACACACACACACACACACACTAACACACTACATATTTCTTAAAACAATTCTATTTCTTGAGATATTCATGTTTTTTACTAAAATTATACAATTTTCCTTAAACCAGTTCATAATGCATATTATATGAAAAATATTAAACCATCAATAATCTTTGAAAATGACATGTAATATAAATGTAGGTATTGGAATGATAATTAGTAGACTTTAATTAAGAGAGAAAAGGGAAAAGGTGATTAAAAGAGTAGATTATATTAATTTTTATGCTAATGCATGGTAAAATTTAAAAAAAAATTAATATTTTTTTTAATTTTTTATAATAACAGATAATTTAATATAAGATATATTTTTTTAAAATTATATTCTTATATTTGTTTGGAAATTAATTGTTTAACAGGAGACTAAGTAAGTCATTAGTTTGGTTAGGAAAAATGGAAATCCCGGAGCATCGAAGATGGATGTATAATAGACTTCTTCCAAATCGTCGGGGATATGTGGAAGAATTTTTGGAGGGTTTGGCGGGGTTTATAAATTCCACATTTTGTATGATGCTGCAGGTTTAGGATCTAGTCAAGAAGGTGAACAAAATGTGGATGAACCTCCAAATATGGATACTGCTAGGTTCTATGATATGTTGAATCTAGCTCAAGAACCATTATGGCCTAGATGTGAGACGCATTCGGTGTTGTCGGCAGCTGTCAGGATGATGAGTTTAAAATCTGACTACAATATGCCCCATAGATGTTTTGATGGCATGGCACAACTAATGAATGAAATTTTTCCTTCTTCAAATAAGATTCCTTCTGATTTTTATAGCGTAAAGAAATTAGTAGCAGGATTAGGTCTTACTAGCCAAAAAATCGATTGCTGTACTAATGGATGCATGTTGTATTGGAAGCATGATAAGGACTTGAGGGAATGTAAGTTCTGCCATGAACCTCATTATAAAGAACGTAGAGGGCGTAAACATGATTGCAAAGATGTGTCACGTAAAAAGATGCACTATTTGCCTCTTATTCCATGACTTCAACGCTTATATGCTTCAGAGACCACTGCAAGGCACATGAGGTGGCACCAAGAAAATCGTAGGGAGGAAGGTGTATTGTGTCACCCGTCCGATGGAGACATTGGAAACATTTTGATCGCACCTATCCTGACTTTGCTTCTGAGCCTCGAAATGTCAGACTTGGTTTGTGTTCTGATGGGTTTACTCCCTTTAGCCAATCTGCAACACCTTACTCTTTTTGGCCCGTAATTGTTACTCCTTATAATGAGTTTCTCCTGAACTGTGCATGACTTTCCCTTTCATGTTCTTAACTGTGATCATTCCAGGTCCACATAATCAAAAAAGTAAAATTGATGTGTATTTACAACCCCTGATAGATGAGTTGCAACAATTGTGGAATGATGGTGTCTCGACTTATGATGCATATAAGAAACAAAACTTTGCAATGCGGGCGTCATTGATGTGGACAATTGGAGACTTTCCTGCATATGGCATGTTATCAGGGTGGAGTACGGCTGGAAAACTAGCATGCCCTATTTGTATGGGGCATTCAAAAGCGTTCTACTTGAAAAATGGGAAGAAAAATTCTTGGTTTGATTGTCACGTCAATTTTTGAAGCCTGGTCATACTTTTAGAAGGAATACAAATGACTTCTTAAGAGGAAAGAAAGAGCGTTCTATCCCTCCTCCGAGGTTGACTGGAGACCAACTATGGAGAAAGTTTGTCACCTTCCCAAGATAACTGATACTGGTCAGCAGGTCCGCTTTGCTAGATATGGATTGTCTCAAACTCATAATTGGACAAAGAGAAGCATATTTTGGGACTTACCTTATTGGAAAAATAACCTCATTCGACACAACTTCGATGTCATGCACATTGAAAAGAACGTGTTTGACAATGTGTTCCATACTGTTATGGACAACAAAGCTAAAACCAAGGACAATGTAAAATCAAGACTAGACTTGGCAGAGTATTGTCGGCGATCGGAGTTGCATTTGGAACAGCATCTAATGTGCTTCTCTTTGTCCAATTATGAGTTTGACCATATCTAGCAAAGCGGACCTGCTGACCCTGTCTCTTATACACCTCAGGGATTGAAAATGCCGGATAGCTATGTGTCCAATATAGCTAGATGTGTGGATAAGAAAGAGGCAAAGTTTTTTGGTATGAAAAGTCACGACTGCCATGTTATGATGCAGTGTTTTCTTCCAATGGCGTTCTGTGCACTTCCTGATGCGATATTGAATCCAATTATAGAATTGAGCCAATTCTTTAGGGATTTATGTGCAACACCTAGTTTTACGGGAAGATCATTTACTAAGAATGGAAGAAAACACTCCTATCATATTATGCAAACTTGAGCGCATCTTTCCACATTCATTTTTTGACTCAATGGAGCACTTGCCAATTCATCTACTCCTATACACATCTAGGATAGGTGGCCCTATCCAATATCGATGGATGTATCCGTTTGAAAGGTAACCAACCACTCATTAATTTATTGTCAAATTTGAAAACTATTCTTCAAATGACTTATTTCACGATTACAAGGTTTTTTTCCAAAATTTAGGTTTTCTCAACAAGATTAAAAAGACTGTGAAGAATAAAGCTCATGTAGAAGGGTCTATATGTGAAGCATATTTGGCTCAAGAAATGGCGTACTTTAGTTCTCATTACTTTGAGCCACATGTACTCTGTAGTAGACATAGAGTTCATCGTAATGACGATGGTGTTGACAATGATGAAAGGCAATCAACTCTTTCATTCTTCAATTTTCAAAGTGACGACTGGTTTTCACAATGAAAAATGGCCAAGTGATAAAGAATTGCAAGCTGCCCAGTTACATGTTTTGTTAAATTGTGTGGAGGTTAAAGAATATCTTGGGTAAGTAGTGCCCCTTTTAAGTTTGTAAATATGTTTTGTTGGATAAGACTCTTACCATATCAACAATTCTGGTGCAGCATATATGAGCATCAAGTGAGAAGTATGAATGGTAATGTTAGCGAAGCTATTATTGATCAACAAATTAAAGCTGATTTCTCCCGTTGGTTTTGAGAGTATGTAAGTATTTAAATTCGATATTTATAACGTATACAATATTGTCAATGTATATCTTACTAACAAGATAGACTTAATAGGTGACTAATAACGCGGAACGCAAGTCACACAATCCTCATTTGCATAACCTGGCCTTAGAACCATTGAGAGTTGCAAAGTCATGACCTATCATGTTCATTAATGGCTACAAATTTCATACTACTGCATGGGGTGAAGATAGAAAAACATACAATAGTGGAGTGTGTGTTAGTCTGTGGGCATGGGACAAGGCTCGGGTTGCAATGACTATTATGGTGTCCTCAAAGAGATTCTTGAATTGGAGTGGCCAGGACAACCAATAAAGAATCTAATATTATTCAACTGTGAGTGGTTTGATACATCTCCACGTGGTGTGAAAGTACACGGGAAGTATAGAATTATTGAGGTGAAGAAAAATCGAAGATACACAAAGTTTAACCCTTTTGTTTTTGCTGCAATGGCAACACAAGTTTATTATTCCCCTTATCCTGGAAAAGAAATTGGCAAAATTGATTGTTGGGTAGTTATTAATAATAAGCCAATCGCAGCTGTGGATAACAAACAAGCATTAGAAACTGCTTATCAAGAGGATCAATCCTATTTTAATGCAATGATTGATGAAGATCCAATTGATCAACTGCATGATGATGAACACAATTGTGAAGAAGTTCATTTAGGTAGGAGGCAAGATAGTGAAGAGGAAGATGAAGAAAAAGATGAAGAAGAAGATGAAGAAGAAGAAGACATAGAAAAAGATGATGATGATGATGATGATGATGATGATGAAGAAGAAGAAGATGATGATGATGAAGACAAAGAACAGGAAGAATAGTAGATCTATAAGTATCCTAATAGTTCTATAAGAAGAATAATTTTTGTATAAGAATAATTATTTTTGTATTTCTATTATTTTATGGTTTGAATGTATCTTTTGTTCATGTTATTTTTATAAGATTGCATATATTAGTGCTATGTGGTTTTGTCTTGCAAATCTATTGTATTATCAACAAAATAGGTAAAGAGGCATGGGGGTTGTACAATCTTTTTGTCTAGATTTTCCCGCCAAAAGACATTTACTTGTTTGATTTTAAACTTAGATTGAGAAGCAATTCATGTTCAAATGCTGATTTTTGTAATGCTATAAATATGGAGTCTTGGAATGTTGAGATTCTTGATTAATTATTGTATTTTTGTTCTTTTTTACAGCTACATAAACTATAATAATTCCATAAATATTTTTGTTTTTGATGTGAGCATCTAATTTGGATCTTTCCAAATTTTTAACATAAAGAACCATCATCTCATACATATTGCATTACTATTGTTTTATGATTGCATAACTAATATTCATGTTATTTTTCAAGAATCCTTATATTATTGCTATGTGATTGTGTATTGGATTGTGATGTATCTTACTTGGTTTCATTGTTTGTTGTAGATGGCTGATGCAGGAGATAAAGGAGGAGCAAAAACCAAAAGACCGGGAAAAAACAAAAGAGGCAGAGTATGACAACAGCAGGCGTGTCAGCCCAAGTTCCTCCACCGCCATGCTCCCAAGCATCACAAACTCAACAAACAAATGCCCACATTCCTGAGTTAATCCCCATTTCTAACCTTCGTGCCATGTGTCAATCTAGTCCAGTCACACTTCTCAGCAAAATCCTCAGGCTCAACCAATTCCTCAGCCTCCCTTCATCGGTCTGACACATTCTTATCCACACATCTAGCTGGGGATTAACTCAGGAATGTGGGCATTTGTCAATCACTGTCGTGCCATTCACATGATGCTAATGACACATTGATTTGGATAGAGCCCGATGGAGATGGGTTAATATTATTCATAATAAATATAAAATTGTGATTTAATTTCTTACCCAAAGATAACATGTTTTGTTAATGTTGTTTGGTTTTTAACTAGGTTTTGGCATCACAAACCAGCAATTGAGGGCATCGCTGCATGCATAAAGACCAAGTTTGAAGAAGGCAAACCCTCGTGGAAGAAGTTTTCTACAGCCACAAGAGACATGTGGTTTGAGGAATTTCAGGTATTTTTGTCTACATTGTTTCAATGTATTAATTGATTAGGTAATTCGATTTTTCATATTTTTATATGAAAACTTACTTTGAGCATTGCAGAAAAAATTTAGATGGCCACCTAGGCACAATGCAACAGTGCGAGAGAATTTTGAGAAAAGAGGGGCTGGTAGGCTGGCTCAGATGCTACAAAAAGTCCGAAAATATAGTAAAAACCCATCTTGGATGGGGGATAGTGCATACTCTGGGCAGAACTGAATAGATATTGGCAGTCCCTAGAGTTCAAACAAAAATCCGAGCAGAATAAGAAGAACCGGGACTCCAATGCAGGTGCATCACTGCATACGGGCGGTTCTATACCGCATAGAGTGCATTTCAAGAAAATGGTAATACTAATTAATTTTTTGTAGTTTTAGTACTTCATTATATTAAAATGCCTTTGTTATTGATGACGTGAAAATATTTATTTGTTTTAATTACAGAAGGCTGAGAGGGGTGAAGACCCACCATTCTCTAATTTCTATTTTCGCACCCATAAGAAGAAGGAGGGAGATTGGGTTTATCCTCGGGCCCAAGCTGCTTATGTAAGTCATTAGCTTGATTACAATCCTTTTTTGATTTGTCCTTTAATATTCTTGTTTCCAAAAAGTTGATCTTTTTTTGTATGATTTTTGCAGGAGAACTTTGAGAAGAAAAGGGCTGAAATATCTTCTCAAAGTACTGTTGAGAATGACAATATGTCTACCGATGGTTCTCCTTCTTTTCAACACTCACAACATCTGCCATCTGACTTAGATATTTGGTATGACGCCGTGGGAGGAAAGAAGAAAGGCAGAGTTTCTGGGCTTGGTTCTTTAGGTAGGACTATGAAGAGTTCCTCGTCCAGACCTTCACATCCATACAGCCTACCTGAGGATATTGATGAGCAGATCAGGAGCATCAGTCCACTCCCTTAATGCTGAACTACAAGCCCAACTAGAAAGGGAGAGACTGGAAAAGGGAGAAATGAAGAAAAAACAAGCTTCACTACAAGCCCAACTATCTGAAACGAGAAGCCAGTTGAATATTTTGATGGAACGATTGGGCGTTCTTCCTTGATCCTCTCGTCGCCAGCATTTCCCACCTCCTGATGCAGATGATGAGGATGATGCAGATGGTAGCTCGGATGTTTAGACTATATTTGATTGCTTATTTAGACAACTAATTTGTTATGTTTGTATTTGTATTTGAATTTGTTTCGTATTATATTTCTTTGAATGTGAATTGTTATTTAAGATCGAGATGAAATTGCTGGAATGTGACATAATGGTACAGGGGAAAGAAAAAACCAAACAACATTAGCAAAAATTTTCTGTGAAAATTATTTGGGGATTTTGCTGCGGAAATTATTTACTGCGAAAATTATTTGGGGATTTTGCTACGGAATTATATGCGTATATTTTTTACCTGCAGAATTTCCTGCGGAAATTACTTGCGGATTTTGCTGCGACATACTTACATGGGAATTTTGCTAGGGATTTTGCTGCGGAATTTTATGCGTAATTTAATAGGGATTTTATTGCGGATATTTTTCGCAGCAAAATCCCCATTAAAAGTCCATCTAAACAATTTCTTAACGAAATATTGATGCGGAATTAGAAGCGGAAATATCTGCATCTAAATTTTCGCATCAAATTAGCTGCGGATTTTATGATCCGCAGCAAATAAGTATCCACGGCCTTTTTACCCGCGAATTTTTTTTGACGTCCAAATCCGCGGAAAGTCTTGTTACCTGCGGATTTTTGGATACATGAAAGCCGCAGATTATATGCAGGTAATTAACTGTTTTTTAGTAGTGGATCTGTCTGTCTTAGACTTCTTTTATTTCTAAAATACCCCACAAGATTTATTCGTATTGAGATTGCAATCTTGTTCTGCATACACATAAAAGATTACCCAAGCAATAAATTTTGAAGGAAATCCCATCACCTCCATCACATAAAACAGAAAGAACCATCTCACAGTATCATAGCGCATCTAGGCTTCGTATCTTTCATGTGATAGCCCCTAATTATATCATGCATCAACAAAATGTTGTAAAAAATTGATCTCCATTGCGAAAAGCATTTTGTTTGCTACTAACTAGATTAGGTAGCACCTCTTTCAATCTTTCAGCGAGCACTTTAGAATAGCACCTGCAAAAGATGTTGAAACATGAAGTAGGTCTATAACCCTTCATAGTTGTAGGGTTATGGGATTTAGGAATCAAAGTGATGATAACACTGTTAAAAGGTATATACATATATTCTTCAACAAAAACATAGTAATTTATGTCTTCAATAACTTCTTTCTTCACCAAGTTCTAGTTTTCGGTACAAAATTCTACTGAAAACCCATAAGAACCTGAAGCCTTCCATTTCTTCATAGAAAACATAGCCTTCTCAATCTTAGAGCTTGACATAGGTCTTTGTAGCTTTTCTATCTAATCATCATTAAGCGTCTAGCTCACACCTCTTATGCTCCTCAGCTAAATCTTCAATTTCAGCAAACATATTTTGATAGAACTCAACAGTAGCCAATTTCACGTCTTTATAATTATCAATTCTTTCACAATCTTCTAGAATTAAGGATGCTATTCTCCAAGCTTGATGGATCTTTACCTTCCTGAAAAAGAAACTAGTATTGCTGCCTCCAACAGATAACCATGCATTTCTAGCTTTATCTTTATAAAACTGTTCTTCAACTAAAGCTAATTCTGTGTACATCAAATATTCCTTTTAAGATATTTGCATATATAAGTCATGTGGTATGATATGTAACATAAGAGTATATCTCTGTGCAACAAATAACCACGCATTTACTTGATCAGTTCTCTTAGAAATATCACTACATATTTCCTTATTAAAGTCTTTCAAAATAGCTTTCGCTTTCTTTTATTTTAAACATAGTTTTCTCATTGGATTACTCAATAGATCATCTTGCCAAACTTCACTAAGAATACTATCAAAATCCTTATGCCTAGTCCAATAGCTATGAAAATTTAAAAGGCTCAAAACTAGTGTTAAAATTCTCCTTGATAGTAATCAATTGTGATGTGTGATTAGAGAGACTAGGGTCAAGGAATTCAACTTCCATATTGCTAAACATGTCAAGTCATGCCTCAGTGCTTGACATTTTCTGTCCAATTTACAATAAACTCTCTATTCCTTTCCTTTTATTACACCAAGTCAGAAGATAACCTTTATATCTAAATCATAAACATCAATCATAAGCAATCCTCAAACTCCTTCCACTGCTTTTCTATCTCTGTCAGCACTTCCCACTTTTTGCAAAATCAAATATGATTAATTTAAGATCACCGATAAGAATCCAAGCTTTATTTCTAATAAGCATTTTCAACTTCCTTAATTCCTCCCATAACTCCAATCTCTCATCAGCAGAATTTTTGCATAGATAATAGACACATAAAATTGTTTATCCAAGGCAAGATGCTCAACAAAACAAGTAATAAATTGAAATTGCACTACTACATCATTACCTCTTATACCAGCCTAATCCCAACAAAACCAAATCCTTACAACAGAAATGGGTCAATGGCCAAAAGTTTAGCGAGGAAAAGAAAACAATAGCTAAAACATATTTACGGGGACTAAAATCCCTCTTTGTAGCAAAAATAAAATAAAATGACAAAGTATTAGTCGCCAAATAATGTTCTTTGTTTCCAATGTCATCGCTAAAACTTTATCGCAAAAATTTTCTATCCCTCTATTTATGTTAGTGACCATGATGTAGATACAACAACCAAAATTTAGTCACTAAATATCCCAATGAAACTTTTATAAACTCTCTTTACGGCAGAAGAATAAATGAATAAATATAAGAAACCCTTTCTTCTCACTACTTGCCTCTCTCCTGAAAGACTTTTTGATTCTCTCTCAAATTTCAAGGGAAAATGTGATGGACTTTATCACAAGAATAATAGCGATCAAGTGCATATCCTGTATTTTGCTTTCTCCTTTTAATGTGAGGCATCATTTATCAAAGCCAAAGGTAAGTTTCTATTTTTGTTAATATAAATATTCTCTTCTTTTTTCAATTTTCCAGATTATACTTTTTGTTGGTGAATTGAATTCTTGGATAGGTTTGGTTTAACCTTCCCAAAGTTAGTAATTAAAGTAATTAGTTAAACATCATTTTTGATTTGTTTTTACGGTTATTTTATTTTGTGTTTTGTTGTGTGTAGATTGGTTTCATTGGATATTGCCTAAAAATATGTATCTTTGATTTTTATGCTTGATTGTGTTGTTATATTCAACTTGACATTTTTTAGGACAATATGATTAATAGTAGATATTGGGCTGTTTTGATTTTTTTTTTGATGTTCTTGTTATTATTGTATAAGAGAAAAAATAAGTAAAATTTTTGAAATACTTTTGAATGAGATGTGGGGCTGTCTCTTATACACATCTAGATGTGTATAAGAGAAAGCAATCATCTCTCACGTTGGTTGAATTGCCGTATCTAGTAAGGTCAATTTTCTGAAATATACACTAAAAGTGTCTTCTCAAACCAAAAACATCCCAAATACATAAATATTTTCTAGATTGATAAATTAATAGATTGGAATTAGTAAGAAAATATTATAAATATAATTGAAATGTTCAATTTGTAGTATCATGCAATAATAAATGTCCAAAATTTAGTATTTTTTTCAATTGTGTTAAGGTACATGCCAATGCCTAGACTGGGATGTCATCAAAGTATGAAACAACCAACAAATACCACATCATCTACGTCAACTATTCCACTTGAGAATGACAATAATCCTAATACTGGAGTGTCAAGCACCATATGTGGAGGCATCTGAAAATGTTCCACTTGAGAATAATAATGATCCTAATACTGGAGTACAAGCATCATAGTAGAGGTATCTGAAAATGTTCCACTTGAGAATGAATATGATCATAATATTAGAGTGTCAAGCACATAGTGGGTGCATCTGGCACCATAATGGATGCATCTGAAAAATGTTCCACTTTAGAATGACAATGATCCTAATACTGGAGTGTCAAGTACCATCTAGATGTGTATTAGAAAATGTTCCTGCTGTACTTGAATCTAATGCAAAAGAATTTGAGACCAATATTTTGGATTTACCTACATCTCTTTTCATATTATTTCTAACTTTTACTTACTCTTTTTTTTTTATATGTATTTGACCTTTTAATTGTCAGAACATTGGAAAAATCCATTGAAGTGCAACTAGATAGTAAAATATTTTGTAACTATAAGACTTTGATACTAATTAAAATCTTTTCTCTGTAAGGCATCCCTTCCTTATTATCTTTTCAGGTAATTCATCTAAGAAGAGAGGTCGGCATCCAAAAGAGGGTTAAAATTGGCAAAGCAACTTGAGAAAAATGGGGGGAAGTTAGACATATTGGTTCCATATAGTATAAATAGATCCGCAGGAGAGAACAATACAAAACTGCTGAGAGATACTTGGTATCTTGTTAGAACTATTGTAATTATGTGAGTGGCTGATTGGTCTGATGTTGAATAGAAGATAACCAAGACCCTATTGGTAATCATTTATTTGATACATAAGTTTTAGGAAATATTATTTTTAGTTCAAAGTAGTTAAACTAATTATATGCCAACAAGTTATTCTTTTTGTTATTTTAACTACATAAACTTTATTTTTGTCGACAAAATTTAACTTGGATTTGACCAAGCCCTATATTAAAGACTAATAGATAATTCTATGAAGAAAGCATGGTTAGATTGTCATTACAGGGCACATTTGCACTACAAATCTTTGGATGATGGAGAAAAATGTAGGGAAAAGCCTTATATGACTTTTCTCAATTACCCAAAAGATTAGAAATGGTTGTGTAATCATTTTGATTAAGTAGCTTCTAGGTAGTTAAAATAACAGATTGGTTACTAAGAAGAAGACTTCTAATTGACTAGTATTTAAATGATCTATACAATTGTTGTTATATTATTATAGGAGAAGTCAATCAGGAACTATTAAAAATAGGGCTTGCCTAACTACTCTTCCAAGAAGTGATTCTGTTTGACTTCTAGCATATTAACATGAGAAGGTGACAACTTTCATTTATTGAAAAGAAAAATAATTCTGCTTTTCATTTAATATTATTCTAACATATTTCAATTGATATGACTTGGGGATGTGGGGACATTGACTTGTATAAAGCTAAGTTCACTGATAAGATTGAAAATCGGGTGGATAAGGAACATGAGGATAAATATAAGTTTTTTTCAGTAATACTTGTCATATAGTGGCACCTTTAATTGTTGGGAGCTAATTTTTTTTTCATTTTATTATCTCACTACAAAAAAAATGAAATTTGAATCGAAAAAAGCAATTGAGAATGGAGTTCCTGTGAATGAGGCAACAATGCACAAAACATCTTGGGACAACTTCAAGGTATATATATGGTAAGGGTCGTGGTTCAAAGCCACCTAAAAAATTAAGGTCATCTTCAACAACTATGTTACCTTCAGTCATGGATGAGAAAATGCAAGATGAACTCTCTAAAGCTAGAAAGGAGCTTAAGGAGGGGGAATTTTGTTGATGTACATTCTTAGTTGCTTGTTATTCTACACTGGCCAACTTTAAATATTTTAGTGCATTTTGAATCAATAAAGTTGTTTGGCTATAGATTTAGAGGTGGTTAATAAGTCATTTGATATTAAATCAGCCTGATTAGATGCACTTAAAAATTGAAAGTTTGATTTCAATGTATTTTTGGCAAATCAATCATTAAATTTTTTGTTCCTTTGGAATTGAATTCAATGAATAATTTAGTTGGTGATCTATGTTGAAATGTTTTATTTTGGTGATTTTAATTTATGTATACTTAATTGCTTGTTTTTGCAAATAGTTTGACTAATTAATATTCTTTTATAACACATACTTGGCCAGCAATTGTTGGTTGTAAAAACTTTTTATTGTAGTGACCAATTATAGTATTTTAATTTAGTTGCAAAAGTCTATTAGTTTTGCAGCTAGACCAAAAGTTTTCAAATTTGGCAACTAAACTATAATTTTGATCACTAAATAACAACTAGAAACAAATTTCATGTACCTTTAGAGACAAAAATTTGAAGGTGCTACTAAATATTTTGGGTGACTAAGTATGGCTACTATACCATTTTATTTTAGGAAAAATTACAGCTTTGGTCCCCGAACTATAGGTTATGCTCAAAACTAGTCCTCAATCTATGCGAAATTGCAATTTTGGTCCCTAAGCTATCAATTATGTGCAAATAGGATAAATGACAAAAAATTCCAAATACGTAACGGTTTTAGTCATGTGTGGTGCACATGACCGTTAACCCTAAAAAGGTCTTGTCAAAGTTCATTAATTGTATGCGAATTGGTCCCCAATTTTTATAGATTTTAGCTAAACAGGTTCCCATTCTAGGATGATATGCTAGATTATAAATAACTTAAACAAATGCCATTCAATCCATATATTACACACTGCAACAACACCTCAATAGAATTCAACAATTAATAATACTCAAAAAATGAACCAAAAGATATTTGTAGTATAATCGGTCACCCAAGACTGATTATGTGTAATCGAGGCATTTTTCGGCCTCTTTGCCGTGATAGCAGAGATTCCTAAAAACCTCTCAAACACGGCATCCAACATTACAACTCTCACATTTCTCTTGTTTTTTACATCTTCTCTCTGCCATAAATTTCAATTTCTTCATTTTATGTCATTTCTGATGATAAAATTGATTATTCCCCTCTATTTTAAGCACTTGTAGAATAATATTGATTTTAACCTTTATGCAATCCTGTAATTATAATTCATTGTGGTTTTAGGGTAGTAGGAGTTATCTTTTTTTTTGATAGAAAGTGCCTACATTGGTTGTGAATGTGATTTATGAATTAAATTAATAAAGTTTGCCCACATATTTTCTATTGGGAAGCAACTCTTATTTTGTTTTAATATCCACTGTACTAGTCTATTAATATATAGTCATTGACCTCTTTTTAATTAACATTAATAATACCAAAAAAATGAACCCGAAGTCATTCGTATTAAGATGTTGTTGTTATATTGTTTAATATATGGATTAAATAACGTTTATTTAAATCAATTTATAATTTGGCAAACCATCCCAAAATGGGAACCTATTTAGCTAGAATCCATAAAAATTAAGGACCAATTTTGCACACAACTGCATGCATTTTGACAAAATCTTTTAGAGTTAACGGCCATGTGCAGCGTCAGAATTTTGGACTTTTTCATTTATTGTCCTATTTTCGTGCACAATTAATAGTTTGGGGACTAAAATCACAATTTTCATAGATTGGGGACCAGTTTTGAGCTTTATCTATAGTTTGGGGACCAAAACTACAATTCTCCCTCTATTTTATCAACTAAAGTTGCCCTTTGGTTGCCAAAGTAAGGTGTAATAACTAGCTTTATGGCAACTAAATTCATTATAATGACCAGAAATTTATAAGATGACCAAATAGTTGTTGCAATTGTTAGAAGAATTAGCGATTACAATGTTTCCTTCTTGTTGTTACTTGAACTTTTAGTGATCAATCAATATTTGAATGCAAAAACTTTTAGCAACGAAGCTATGATGACAAATTAGATTATGCGACAAGCTTATTTTTGGTTGCCATTATTTTGGTTTTTGGCTGTCAATATTTGTTGGTTGTTGAATTCCGTTTTCCTTGTGATGTTCCCATCCCAACAGAAGGTCTATTGTGTATACAACTCTAATTCACAAAAAGCACTTATTATGTACATCATTAAAATTCCCCCTCCTTACTCTTTTTTTTCTACTTGTTTACTATGTATATAATTTCTAATTTTTAAATGTTTATGAGGCTGATTTAAGCCTCTAATATTTCAACAACATATATTCATTAGGAAGGACCAGAAAACTTACCCTTGCCCTATCCTCTCTATTTCCATCTCTGCCACCTTTTCCTTTACTTGGCATACTATTGGATTTTGGATTTTGTTGTCATTGTTATTTGACTTGAGAAATAAATTCTGGCAAAGTAGATATACTTCGATTTCTACATCATGCTAATGATGTAATGCAACAATTGAAAGAAGACGTATACTAAGATATTAAATTGATCTAATACAAAATTGTTAAATCTTGTTAAGATATTGCATGAATGTAGATTGATACGTTTTTGTCAGCAATATGATATTCTTAGGTAGATATTTTAACAGCACTTGCTTTAGGATTTGTCTCTTATAATATGTACATTTGGATTGGTACGTTTCATTTGTTGGAAAAATTTTAAATGAATTAATTTGAAAAATTTTGAATGAATTAATTTAAAAAATTTTAAATAAATATCATCAAAGGCAAACCAAGAACCAAATGAATATCATCAAAGGTAAACCAAGAACTACTTGTTGGTTTGGTTATTTGGGTTGAGTGGACTGGCATTGTGTGTGAATCTATTGGCCCAACTAAATCTCTTGACTTGGTAAATTTTCTCAAGGTTTTTTTTTTTTTTTTTAAAGTATTGATTGTCCAACGTCTAGTTGGAATGAGCATCTGATGACTCTCTTAAACTAGAGTTATTTACTTATTTAAACTAGTTTATTGTTAGTATTTTTTTCAGATTTTTTATTAGATTTATGTGTTTTTGTTGTAGTTTTACTGCATTTAGTAGTTGCATTAACAAATGTGTAAATATTATCATATAAGCGTTAGTTTTAGTTAATCAAATTACTTATTATGTTTATGAGTATTTTGTAGATTTACATCTTCAAAGCCTTTTTGGAGGCTAACTAGAGAGATAGCTAGGGTTAGAAGTAAAGTAATAGGCTAGTTTCTCCTTCATTTTACTCCCCATTTGGGAAGGATTTTCTTAGATTAGATGTGGTGTAGTTGTAATTTTCAATTCCTAGTTGTAGATTGAAAACTCCTAGTGTAAGTTCTCTTTATTTTAAGTTTTAATTTCATGTTTCTTTAAATTAGTTAGTTTACACTCATATAATTACTTCCTTTACATGATTAAAGTGTAGTTGATAGATTATTTGGTGAGCTTTCTTTAAAAATCCCTTCTCTTATAGTAATCTACTGTAGTTTAAATTAGTTCATTAGGGTAGATTAGTTGTGGGCTTTTCATTTAATTGCTATCTTTACTTGCACTAGATTTCATAGTTTAATTGGTAGATTAACTAATGGACTTTCTTTAATTATACTTTCTTAGTGTTAATTTGTAGTTTAAGATATTTAATTGCTTTCTAAAATACAAAAAATTTGGGAAGTTTCTTAGAAAACAATTATGGGTTTAAATAATTGAAATTGCTTAGCGATAACTAAGCAAGTTTAGATTAACTAATTGCTTGCTTAAGATGCTTTTAATCTTTCATTGCTCCCTTAATTGTTTTCTAAAGATGCTTTCCATTTTACTTGCTTTCTTAAAAATGCTTTGTTAATGTTAATCTTTATTATAATACAGTAGATAGTTTTTAAATTACTTTCTTAGTTTTATTAGTTCAAGTTTTAGTAAATCTCTTCTTTTAATCAATCACTTCAACTAGTAATCTAATTAAATAATTAGTAATTATCGACCAATCCTTGTGGGTAAGATCCCTACCTCCTTTACTACTAGTTGCCAACCGTATACTTGCTAGGATGCCACCTAATTATTAGTCTCAGGATTTAGGCATTTATAAATTTATAACTAGGTGTGTAAGGCATCAAGTTTTTTTGGCGTCGTTGCCGAGGATTGGTTTTCGGTAATATCCATATAATTTGGTTGGAAGACAAGATTGATGTTTTTTCTTTTCTTGTATAGTTGTTTCACCTATTTGAAAAACTAAAAAGTTTTTTCATTTGTAGTTGTATTCTTATTTTGAAAAATCCAAAAGATTTTCTTGGTAATAGATGGTTTGGGCTAGTTAGTAGTCTAAACTTTCCTAATTTTCTTATTTGTATACTTTTAGTTCCTTGTTTTTATTTGTGTTGGTATTCAAGAACATGCAAGGACCTAATTAGAATGATTCATATCAAGGAGCTTATCATTTTTATGGTAATGGAGGTATACCCAATGAGTATGATTCTTGTTATAGTTACTCTCCTTATCCCTTTGATTACCAAGTGGAATGGTCTAGCCATCAATACCTTTATGAGAGCTATCAAGATTATCAAATGAGATGGTCTAGCCACCCACATCCTTATGAGAGCTATCAAGAAAATTCTTACTTTTTCCTTCCATCACAAGAGCCTTCATATGATCTAATGTCAGTCATATTTTCTTCACCAAAAAACATCAAGAAAGTGATGAGGTAAGAATGATGGACATGTGGAGGCAAACTCAAAAATTTCAAGAAATATAATTGCATAATGATCGAGAAGAGATAGATAAAGATTGAGAAAAACAAGCTCAATTTCGAGAAGAAATGGCTAGACGTCGAGAAGAACTAGCTCAACTTCGAGAATCCATGAAGAGGTTACAAGACCAACTTGTCCAAGTTTAAGGAATGATAAATCATGAAAAGTAAGAGACTCCAACACATCCATCAATGGGTGAAGATCCAGTTAAAGAAGAACAAATTGAAAATATCTTGCAAGAGACCGCTTCCCAAGAGTCTCATGAATTCAAAGTCACAACAATTGGGTCACTCAATACTTATGTATATGGGTGTGAGTTTGTCCCGATTACAATACATACATTAAAAGACTAAAGAAGTGCCATTTGTGGTGTTCGTGAATAAAGAAGCAACTCAAGAAGTGGGAGATAAAGAGATTTTTTGGAGGGGACTGAGAAAGCATGAGATATTTATGCTGAAGTTCACTTTCATGGGGACTTCGGATACGCTCAATAATGGAACAAATTCGTTAAGGACTATAATATCCTTAGCAAGCCTCCTTGGTGTTGAGGGAGTACTTCTTTCCCTTTTATTTGTTATGTTTTATTTTAGTTTCCTTACTTTAGTTTAAGTACCCCGTTGTTAATAAAGACTTGTAACCTTGTGACTAGTTTAGCTTATGTTTTGTTGTTGGCAATTGAATTTGGATACCCTTGGATGAATTTGGTCATTGATGAAAATTTTTTATGACAATTTATGACTTCTAGTGATTTGTGAATGATATACATGCTTTATGGAAAGACTTTTGACTTTGTTTTTACTTTTAACTTGTGGACATTCTAATTGTTGTACACTTTATGTGCTAAATGTATGAGTTCTTACATTTATTGTGAGGAATCCATGTGAATGTTTAATATGGTTTGAGAGTAGTCCTTGTGATTGAAAATCTTTTTGAAGCCGATTATGTATGAAACTAGGTTTGGAGGGATTATTTAATTTAGATAACTCATTTGTTGTGTTGTCTCTTGTTACATCTAGATGTGTGTAAGAGATTCTCTTTAATTGTTTGAACTCCGTGAAACATGGATGACTCTTTCAAGGTGTATCCAAATTATACACAAGAGAAATTCAATTTCTAAGACTCAAGTTTAATTGATATAACGTTTCTATGGTTGACATCTAATTGTTCATTGCTTAGACTTGATTAGTGTGGTGCTTGTTGTTGATGAATTTCACGATTAAAAGGTGAAACCGTGGTTTTGAGTTCAACTTGTGCTTAATTAATTGCTTTCACATTCCCTCAGTTATTATAGTGTTCATTATCTATTTGACTTTTTTGTCATCCAAGTGTGGTTTAAAGTCATTATAATAGAGGGTTACCCAAGTAGGGTAATTTAGACTTATTTTTGGTCTAAGTTTTTATATAAAGTATGGAAGGGAATTGAGTGAAATGTTTACTGATATTAGTGCTTTTATGTTTGTAGGTGTTTGATGAAGTATGGGTTGAAGTTGAGAAAAGTTGGCAAAAATTTTGACCAAGTGTAAAATTTTTCCTTTACAGAAGTTTGTATCTATATCGCAATATGTACTATAAAGCCATATAAAGAAACTTCCGCAAGTCATGGAGTTTCTTCTAAGGCCTGATATCACAATATAATTTTATATTGCAATATCGTGTATAAGACCAAACCTTTGACCGAGGCCATATTGCGATATCGATTTTACATGCAAAATCGATATTATGATATCGATGGTTGCGTAAAAACTATAATTATCCTTCTTTAACCTTATTTCATTCAATTCTTCTATTATTTTAAACTTGATTTGAGAAAAGAAACATTTTCACCCAATAATTTTTTTTCATTCCTTTCGCTTTTTGTTATTTTTTTATTTTATGCTATTATTATGCATTTTTTGTTAGTTACTTATTTTCAATAGTTGGCTAAGGGCCTTAAGATGATTCCAAATAAATTATTTTTTAATACTTGCATGTTGAATTGATTATTTTGAACTTATATGGATAATTACTTGGTTTTGGGTTAATGTTGCTCTTGGTGACTTGTTTAATTGAACTTGTTCGTATGTTGGTTAGTGTTTGTTGAATTTTGGGTAAGTGGATGGATGAATTTTGCTCATCACTAGAATAAAAGTTATAAATTTGGGGGTGTTGGTTACTTGTGTTGGGAATGGTACTTTTTGTGCTAATAAATATGTATATGTTTGATGGCATTTGGATGGAAAAAATGATTAAATTGACATTCAATGATGACAAATGACTTGCAATACCATATAATTGAATTATTTAATTGGACATTTCATGAATTTAAGTGTGTGTTGAGTAGTTCCTTTGTGACTCAAGTATTTCAAAGACCATGCATTACTATTTTTTGATTAAAATGGTGGACTTACATTTTTGAAATAGTTCATTTGGAATGTAGCTTTTGATCAAATCACTTGTGTTCCTTTGTTAGTCAATTTTGTCTTTTGGAAAAAGTGGTTTAAATGGGATAGAAGTGATTTAAGACATTTTTTGTGTTTGCATAGGAATTGTTATTCTAACTTATGATGATTGGTCTTGATATTAATTTTGGCTACCTTTCTCTTATACACATCTAGATGCTTAGCGCCGAGAAAAAAGAAGATAAAAAAAATCATTCTGCATTTAGGAATAAGGTGAATATAGAATTCCGACATGTACTCATGTTGTTTTTTTGAAATAGGCCATTAGAGTAGTAATAAAGTGAGTACGGGATTCTGACATGTACCTATATGGTTTCTCCAAAATAAGCTATTAGGAATTACATTTTAGAATACCAACAAGTCGAGGAGAAAATGTGTATAATATATATCATTGATATCATGCTACTCACTCCTTGATAGATTAATATTCTCAACTTTGTCGTTACATGTGCATGTAGGTGGATTCCTAATGATCTGCTATTTCTATGTGGTCTTATCGGGATGATTGAACAACTTGGTAATCCTTTTGATTGGAGCAAAAATTATTTTTTAAATGAATAGAACTTGCTTTTCGAAAACTTTTTTGGGAATAATTATTTGAAATCTTGCGTGGCATTTGAACTTGTGATTCCTGAGAAATTTGAACACTTAGAGTGACTAGATGAAATGGTTCAATTGTCATACGGTATTTGAGGTCCCTTGAGAGGTTTCCTAATTGTTCATAAGTACATCCATTCTTCATCTTTCGTGTGGTCATCTTTGTTGGTATGTTTTTGTTTTTGTGTTTTAGTAGAATCCTTTTAATTTCTATTTTACTCAAAACTAGCAAAACACTAAGTTTAGGGGTGTGATAACTCTAGTAAACTAGAGTTATTTTACTTGTTTAAACTAGCGTACTGTTAGTATTTTCTTGATTTTTTATTAGATTTATGTGTTTTGTTTAGTTTTTACTACATTTAGTAGTTGCATTTACAATTGTGTAAATATAAATCATATTAGTATTAATTTTAGTATTATTTATTATTTATTAAGTTTATGGTATTTTGCAGGTTTAGAATAAAGGGTTTGGAGGTTAAAGAATGAAAGATTCAAGGAACAACAGGGCAAAATGGAGAAATCAAACTTGCTGATGAAGGCTCCATATCACAATATAGATTCCACGTTGCAATATAGATATGCAAATATAATGATTAATTTTTACCTCTTGTAATCTTTTGACTGATTTTTGCTCTTTGACCTTAGTACTATAAATACATCTTTTAGGCCTCTCTGGAGGCTAACTAGAGATAGCTAGGATTAGGAGTAAAGTAGAAATAGGCTAGTTTCTCCTTCATTTTCCTCCCCATTCAGGGAGGATTTTCTTAATTGATTACAAGTAGTTGTCTCTTTACACATCTAGATGTGTATAAGAGAAACTTTTAGTGTAAGTTCTCTTTATTTTAAGTTTTAATTTCATGTTTGTTTAATTTAGTTAGTCTAATTACACTCATATAATTACTTCCTTTACATGATTTCTTAGTGTAGTTGATAGATTAGTTGGTGAGTTTTCTTTAATTATGCTTTCTTAGTAGTAATTTGTAGTTTAAATTAGTTCATTAGGGTAGATTAGTTGTGGGCTTTTCATTTAATTGCTATCTTTACTTGCTTTCATAGTTTAATTGGTAGATTAATGAATAGTCTTTCTTTAATTATACTTTCTTAGTGCTAATTTGTAGTTTAAGATAGTTAATTGCTTTCTAAAAATGTTTTATTTTTACATGCTTTCTTAGAATAAGTTATGGTCTTTCTCTAATTGTACTTGCTTAGTGATAATGAGTAGTTTAAATTAACTAATTCCTTTCTTAAGATGCTTTTTATTTTTAATTGCTCCCTTAATTGCTCTCCAAAGATGCTTCCTTTTTAATGTCTTTCTTAAAAAATACTTTGTTAGTATTTAATATTTACTTTAATGAATTACTTCTTTAGTTTCATTAGTTCTAGTTTTAGTTAAATCTCTTCTTTAAATCAACAACTTAAACTAGTAATCTAACCAAACAATCAGTAATTATCGACCAAATCTTGTGGTTACAATCCATACTTCCCTTTATTACTAGTTGACAATCGTAAACGTGCTGGATGCCACCTAGTTAGGAGTAGGATTTAAGTGGTTATAAATTTATAACTAGATGTATAAGACATCAGCATTCACATGTGGAATTGACCTTTCTAACTTAAATTATCTATACCAAACATAAAAATAAATGAATAAGTTAGATTTTTTTTTTTTCATAGTATGATATTCCCGTGTACCAAACATAGGGTATAGGAACAATTTAAAGCTTTGAAGATGAGGATGAGGAATCAAAATTTGGATTCGGACTAATAAAATTGGTAACAGGAAAGCGTTAAATTTTCCTTGTACTAATCAATGCATCTATAAGACAATAAAGTGTATTTCAAATGGCAAGACTATAATTTAATCTTTTAACTTAGGTGATTAAGTCAAGTCACCAAAGGGTAGGAGGAGATCCACGGCAAATTCTCTTTTTAAAAAAATAAAATAAAAATCAATACATCTAGAAAAAGTAACAAAGATAAAATATCATTGAAAAATCACTATAATCTAAAAAACAGAAACGAAAAAATTAACAAAATATCTTAAATCAGGAATGATGATATAATTTGATTTTGCATCGTGGAGCGGATTTGGTAAGTGATCCTAAGTTGTGCCTTCGTAAATTATTTCCCTTATACTAATATATACTATCACATATGTGGTTTATCATATTCCCCCCTTGTAAATTTAACTGTGCTTCAATTATCCATTGAGAAAAATTATATACATTTTTCTATTAAAAAATATCAAAAGCAATTATCAGTCAAAACGTTAGAATAACAAGAAATTACATAATTACCCCATACAATTAGGCTTAATTACACTTTACCTCTGCGGTGAAAAATTATACTTCACACCTATAATGGCATAAAATTATCTGCTTTACCCCATGTTTAATGAATTAAATTGATCCGAAACTAAACGTTTCATGGAACTCATTAAATGGCTTTCATTATATGTAGGGGTATTCACCTGTTGGTTTTCTGTTATTTGGTTAAAAAAATTTAATTTTTTAATTCTCATTGCAAGAAAACCATAACAAAATCCAAGCCAAACTTTTTTCAATTGGTTGGTTGACCAAACTTTTTTTCGTTTTTAGATTTTGGTTTATCGGATTAACTAAAATAAATGAAAATATAAAACTAATGAAACTAAAAACTAAAAACAATCAGAAAGTGTAAATCAATAGAAATATATAATTGGTTACTAAAAAAGTAAAACCTAAAACTAATAAAACATGAAAATTTTGTTATTTGGTTACTAATTTTTAATAACTAAATCCAAATCATAAAACCAATCTCCTTATTATATATTATTTTTATTTGATTTATCCGAACACCGAAAATCAAACTAGTTTAGTTCTGTCATGTTGTTCGCTTTGTAGGTTTATGATTGCTGGTGACAACGGTCGTGGCACTACCTTGGACCATCACCAAAAAGGTTTTCTAGCGACAGCATCGGGACAAGAAAATGCATATGCGGACTCAAATTTGAGCTATTATTATGAACATGAAAACAAAATTGGGCAAAACGACCATATAGCCACCGAAGATTAAAAGAACCATGGTAGTACTATTTCATTGTACATGCTTAGAAGAGGCACAATTTGACATATAATTGCATGAAAATAGTTCTCGATGATTTTTTTTTTTTTGTAAATAAAACATAAGGATATTCATAAATTAAAATTAAGTTCTACGCATATACTCTAAAGCCCTAATTCCATTAACTTTAGCCTCAAAATTCTTAATTGGTCTAACAAAAATCATCATAAAGATGACAATTAAATTAACATATTAAACTAGCTCAATAATAAAGTCCTACCGAAATTAGAAATTTTTTTATTCAAGTATTTAATCTAACTTTATAGTGGTATAGTGTATTTTGTGCCATTATGATTAAGGCCTAAAGTGTAATTAATTGTAAAATTCTATGAAGAACATTCATAATTTTATGTGTATACTTAGCATTTTGACAAAGGATTGGATTTACTTGTTAGTCAGAGGATTACCTATATGTAAATTTTTCTCAGTACCAATCTAAGATATGATCAAGTTTGTAGGGTTAAAATGTAATTAACCCGCACATATATAAACACCGCCCTAAATATACAAAATGTTAAGAATTTTCTAATCCACACCTTATTCCGATCTCTCCTACTATGTGATGAATGGCCAAGATATCTCTGTTAAGACTCATAACTATATTTAAAAGGGAGGACCTTGGCAATTTATTAAGCAGTAGGATAAAAGATGGGATAAGAAGTTAGAAAGAAGCTATTCAGTGCATAAACTAATAGGGTAAAAAGGGGAAAAAATAACTAGGATACATTTATGCTAGTAGATAAGGGTGAATATCTGTTAGCCAATTAGTCAATCAATAAAATACTTCGATCGAAATTTAGATTATAAATACTATTAAAAAGTTTCAATTTCAAAATTAAATTTGGAATAAAATCTAATTAATTAATCAATTTCTCATTCGATAATCAGTTTCGAATTCGATTAATCACATTTGCTAATCCGGGCTATTAACATTGGATTGAAATTCTTAATACAAAAATTGAAAAACTTATCTAAAACAGAACCCAACAAACAATAAAATAGTTCATAATTCTATATCAGCAAAATTATATCATACTTGAATGGATGCAATGTTTTCTTAAAACTTTATACAAATAAATTGTATACATACATATGTTTGTGTTCACGCCTACATATTTAATATCAGATGTGTGATTATATATATTTTATAAATAAAATTATAGTATTAATTTGTAAAAGTATATTATATAAAAAAGCACATTTATTTAATAAGATGACAGTAACATTGTATGCCTATCAACTTGTCTGACAAGACAATATTATAGATGTGTCTTGATACAGTTTTGATGTGTTCGAAACTCTATGCATGTAGAAATATCCAAGAAGTGTTAAGAGTTAAGTAGTAAATTGAATTTAAAAATTGATTAATTTTAAATTTAAAGACTTAATTCTAATTTTATAATTCATTTTCAATTTAAAATTCAATCAAATCAATTAACTTATTGAATTCTAATTAATTAATTTCAAAATTTTAATTTATTAATAAAAACGATTACAAATTCGATTAACGTGTCGTACTCACTACTAGCAGACGATTAGACAAATGAACGCATTGAGGTCTTTCCTATACAAATCTGTATGCCATACACATAAAACCAGGATAATTGAACTTCTTCTTCTGGCTTTAAAACCAAAAAACAGGCTTACCAAAACCACATATGTGAAAGTATATATTAGCATTCTTCAAAAAACAAACAATTGGCGCCAAACTCCACAAAAAAAAATGAAAATACAACCACCCTCTTCCCTCCTTCTCTCCTCATCTTTCCCTCTTCAGACTTCTCTCTCTAGTACTAGCCTACTAGTCCCTCAGTAAAGAAAGAGCGAAAAGGCCGGTCAGTGGTGTGAGGATTTACTCTTACTATTAACTGGAATTCCAACTTAGGATGTCTTTTAAGAAAAAAGCACAAGTCGAATAGAAAGAGGCAATCGGTGAGCCCAGCATGCTGGCCTGTCTCTTATACACAACCCATCACCGGATTCTTCTTCTCATCTTCCAGATCAAGTTGTCCAAGTTCTGGATCTCAAGCCCACTGGCAAAATACATACATTCAAGTGTTTTTTTTTTTTTTTTGTGAAATTTAAACATGTTTATGCTCAGATCTGTTTCTTGTTCTAATTGTTGAGCGTTTATTTTATTGCTTTTGTTTCTCATTATCTTGTCAATGTACTTTCTTTTCTTTTTTTTTTTTTGAAGTTTCTGCAACCAATTTGAGGAGACTGCTTGAAAATGTGATGTTCTAATATGCAAATATTCAATTTAATTTGGTTATTTATGTATTTGTATGGCAGATTTATTGTATTCCCTGTTTTCTACACTTCAAATCTTATCTTGGTGAATATATATTGGTTTAGATTAGAGAAATAGTTTTTGCAGTCTTAGAATGTTATTTTGGTAATCTGTTCAACCATATGAAGCAATTAAATGTTCACCGTTTTGGGTTGCAGGTTCACAGCCAGTGATGGCAAAATGAAGCTCAAGGCAATCCTTCAATCTGGTTTGTCGTCTGAAGTCGTATCCGGGAACATTCAGAACTTGGGTCTTATTCAGATTCTTGATTATACTGTGAATGATATCCCAACCAAGAATGAAAAGTGAGCCTAATAATCAATGCTAATTTTTTGTTTTTTTTTGTTTGTGAAGTTTAATACTAGTTGTTCTAATCTGTTTTGATGGTTGTTTTAGATACTTGATAGTTACAAAATGTAAGACAGTGTCTCCAGCACTTGATGCTGAATACAAGGCTACAGGTGAAAACTGAAGAAACTGGTATTTTCTTGAAGCCAAAGGAGGAAGTAAAACGTGAAGGTCCGGGCATCATTCTGAAGCCAAAAGAGGAAGTGACTGTTAAGATGGGAGCAAAAAGGGAAGGGCCTGGCATCATTCTGAAGCCTAAGCAAGAACACATCTTAAATCAGCTGCTCAGATAGTATTCTGAACAAAATGGAATGTAAGCATTTTTCATTCTATGTAATGCAGTAAGATAGTATACATTTGCAGTGAAAGTCGTAGTTTCTTCATTACAGTAATTACAGCAAAATTTTCTTGCTCCCACTTTTGGTGAATAAAGTGAAAAGCTCTTTCAACTTATAATTTAAAATGAGGGCTAATTCTGTTGAATTTCGGTATATATCAGTATGGCACCGGCCGCACGAATGGGACTGAACCGAAGAATTTATCCACTTCTTTCCTTAAATCCTTATCAAGGAATGTGGACAATAAAGGTTCGTGTCACTTCCAAAGGAAACATGCGCACATACAAAAATGCCAGAGGAGATGGTTGCGTGTTCAATCTAGAGTTAACAGATGAAGATGTAAGTTAATTTTTTCTGTTTAAGTTTCTTTTCCAATGATGTATGTCTTATTACTGCTTTGGGCACATAACGAATGAATATTTTTTCAGGGTACACAAATACAAGCTACAATGTTCAATAATGCTGCCATGAAGTTCTATGATAAGTTTGGATTGGGGAAAGTTTATTACATATCAAAGGGAACTCTTAAAGTTGCTAACAAGCAGTACAACACTGTTAAAAATGATTATGAAATGACCTTAAATGAAACTTCTGAAGTGGAGGAGGTGAGCACTGAAGCAGCATTTATTCCTGAAACAAAATTCAATTTTGTCCCAATTGATGAATTGGGTCCATATGTCAATGGAAGGGAGCTTGTTGGTAAAGACTTCACTTTAACTAATTGGCATTTATTTCTTTCCAGTGATCAATATGGTGACTTAATGGCTTTGACTTGTAGATGTTATTGGAGTAGTTCAAAGTGTATCACCAACTGTTAGTATTCGAAGGAAAAGTAATAATGAGACCATTCCAAAACGTGATATCACTATTGATGGCACAGATGAGACGTAAGCTTACATTCAAGGTTTTGCCTTTAACAGCTTTTAATTTCTTCTTAACGTTAAAGTTGCAAGAAATTGTATCCAATGTCCAGGAAGAAGACAGTTGTCGTGTCTCTATAATTGGATCTGGCCATAATCTGTCAATTTACCTGTCTCTTATATGGCTCTAAATCTCCAGTAATTGCAATCAAGGCTCTCAAAGTTGGAGATTTTCAAGGTAGCTATAATATTGTCAACCGACAATTGATAAGCATGTATTGATATTCGTCAATATTTCTTCTGCTAATTTTGTTTTCCTCATTGTTTCAGGTGTATCTTTGTCAGCATTGACCAAAAGTGTTCTAGTGGTAAATCCAGATATACCTGAAGCAGAGAAGTTGAGAAATTGGTAAATCATTGTTCCTTGTGTGAATACTAGTAATAAATAATTGAAATTCTTTTTAAGATTTCATGGTTATCTTTACAGGTTTGATTCTGAAGGTAAAGAAACTTCATTCTATCCTCAATTGGTGCTGGTTTGAGTCCTAATACCATAGGTGGGGGAGCACGATCAATGTACTCTGACAGAGTCTTCCTATCTCATATCATCAGTAATCCATCCTTGGGTGAGGACAAGGTATTTGTCCCTCAAGACTTCTCCATTTATATGAACTTCTTGCGAAGTAGAAAGTTTTCAAACTCAAGTCTGTATGATGCCAATCTGTTGTGAATGGTACTCTAAATTTCAAATCTGTGTGTTGGCCAGCCTGTCTTTTTCAGCATAAGAGCATATGCAAGTTTCATCAAGTCTGATCAGACAATGTGGTATCGGGCATGCAAGATGTGTAATAAGAAAGTCACAGAAGCTATTGGATCTGGATACTGGTGTGAAGGATGCCAGAAGAATGATGCAGAATGCAGCTTGAGGTTCAAACCTTAAACAATGATTAGTCTACCTGTTTATTATATCTGCTTTGGAAATGCTAAAGAATAATGTCTTTCTTTTCTTGATTTCAGGTATACCTATAATGGTGCTTAAAGTGTCTGATGCAAGTGGTGAAGCCTGGCTCTCTGTTTTCAATGATGAAGCAGAAAAGATTCTTGGGTGCTCTGCAGATGAGCTTAATAAACTTAAAACTGAGGTGGAAACTGCATGACAATTTATTCCATGAAATCAGTTTTTCCTTCTCTACTGTAGTAGTTCTAAATTCTAATGTACTCTTTCTAATTTTCTTGTCTAAATGTTTCTCAGGAAGGGGAAACGTCTTACCAAATGAAATTGAAGGAAGCGACATGGGTTCCTCACCTTTTCCGAGTTAGCGTTACACCACGTGAGTACAATAATGACAGAAGGCAGAGGATAACAGTCAGAGCTGTTGCTCCTGTTGATTATGCAGCTGAATCCAGATATTTGATGGAAGAAATATCAAAAATGAAATTCTCTCAATAGTGTGGCATAGATATTTTATCTGAGTCATGGTGTTCAATGTGCTTCCATCTATCTTCAGTTGTTTTGGTATGACAGTCATTCACACTAACTTCGATGAAAATCTACTCAAGGTTGGCACAATGTGTTATTACCAAACTATCAATGTTTGTAAAATATGCCTTTTGTATTAGGATAGTTGAACTTTTGGATTCTCAAGGACGCAATTAAGCATTTGGCTGTTCAATGCCATTTTTGTTGTCTTGGATGAAGAATTAACACAGGGAGACATTTCTTTTTGTTATAGGGCCACTTTTTTCATGTGAGACATAGTTTTCTCCAGGATTTACATTGTTTTGGAAATCTCCTTGAAGTTTCTAACATTCTGATTGGGGTGGAGTTGAAAATTGGGATATAAGGGATGGCGCCACCAACAAGAATAGTAGATGCCTAGATGGTTGACCATCCAATTGAGGCCTTGGCTTAACAATAACGGTGTTGAGTTTCTGCATCTCAAAAAACATATCTGGTAAGTTTAATAGAGGTAGTGATGATCATTTGGAACTGGAACAAGGGAAGTAGGCATTGATGTATAATGATGATGATAGGGTTGAGACTTGAGAACTGAAGTTGTTTGAGAAACAGCCCCCAAATTTATCATGGCGAAAGCAAAAAGAGGATCCTTGACACCAAATTAGAATCAAATTGGATTGCTTAAAAATATTTCAAACTCGCTTTATCATATTGCTTGGTTTCAAGGTTTGTAGCATCAAAATCTTGGGTAGGAACGTTTTAAAAGTTAAAAGATAAGATCGTAAGTAAGATTGTTTTTAACGTTATAAGATTAGATTGTAGATAGTATTGTAGAATTCTAACAACCTATCGAAAACATAAAAATACAATTTTATTTGTTTTTAAAGTTAATCTTCAATAAAAAAATTATATAAATAAAAAAAAATTTAATATTCATCATAAAACAAGTTTTTAAATTTAAATTTATAATATTTGATATTATATACTCAGATATAAAAGTTTCTGTCATTATAAATTTAATATTATTTTTTGATGAAAAACTAAAAAAATAATATAAATAATCTAAAAATACCAAATATAGTATTTGAATGAAAATTATCAAAATATTAATTTAATGTAATAAATATAGATACAGATTATAAAATTTTAATAGTCCAACTAATGTTTATATATAATAACAGTCACAAGAGTAGTGTCGAAATTCTATAAAAATATGTTTGATTTGTATTATGTTTAGATGTGCAAAAGTACAATTCAAGATTATGACATGCCAGGTCTCCCCTCATGTGGTTTACGCCATTCTGAGTTGACTCAACCCAACATAAATTCGCAAATCTTATAATGAAATTCAGACGGTTAAACTCGAAAGTTGATTCGCATATAGGATATCGTACCATGGACTCTATTTAATCATTAAATTTGATTTTAAATATTTTTTTATATAGATTTACTCTTTTTTTTTTCTTTTTTTTCAAGAATTCATGAACTTCCTTTTACTCCATACAAGGTCTTCTCTAATATGGAAAAACCTTTCATTTTCGTCAAATGACTCAGCCTCTCCTACCTCTTTCATCTTTCGGATTTTCTGATTTCATCCCCATGTTATGCTCCCCTGGCGCAAGCCTAACTTGCTTTCTAGCCAGCTGGTTACATTCGGTTACAGTATGAATTACGGGAACAAATGTAGTTGAATGAAAGAGCATACAGGCTACACGTTGTACTGTGTTGAGATGTAACCCCAGGTGTGTGTTAGGCGTTTCAGAACCTGCCAACGCTTGTGAAAACTCAGGTTGGCTAGTCCTCCATTCATCTGATTAGAGGGGTGGATAACGAAGCCACCTTCACAATCTTCCCACTTTAAACTTCTGTCCCTCTGTCCCCATGTTATAATAAACTAGGGTGGCTTACTGGAGTTCCTCAATAACCACTAATTAAACAATTGAATACAAATTGATTGATTGATAGAAGTTCTTCGGTCACTACTATTTGTTACAAAAAGTAAAATATTTACTAGCGAGACAAAATTCGACAAGACGTGATTTTTATATTTAACTAGTTTTGGTCCCGTAAATGTGCATGGGTCTTTTATTGTTAAATAAGTAAAGGTAACAAATATTAAGTAAACTTAAAATTAAAGAAAGTGATTTAAACATAATTAAAGGGAAAAAAACAAAAAACAAAAAAAGTTTATTATTTGCTCAATTTATTCCTCCGTTCCCATCCTTTTTCTTTTCAACAAGAATGAGACAAATATCATCTAATAAAAATTGATTTTTGAATGCATATTCCGTCCAAATCAATCCTTGAACAATGATTAGTCTAAAATTCACCAGTCTAATCCTCCGTTGATCATATATGTAGGATATTGGAGTGGTGAAGAATTTTGTATCTAAGATAGAACTAAATTGAATAAACAACATTTTTATTGAAGTAACATAAACTTATAAAATTCTGCGGATTTAAGTTTGGAAAGATTGATTAAAATGGTAAAGAAAGAATAAATTTTTAAAAATCTAACTCTAGGCATATTCGAAAAGATAAAGTTATAAAGAAATCACTACAATTAATGCCTTATATAGAGATAATACTAACTTGAATAATAACTTTTAATAGAGTTACCCAATCTCTAAAAGCAAAAAAGAGCTGTCTCTTATACAACATTTAGATGTGTATAATTCAAATACATCAGTTACACATAAACAGCAATAAAAGAAAAAAAAAACATTATATTGAAAGTTATTCTTAACAAATACACCTCAAAAGTGATGATACGGAAGATAGAACTTTAAACATATTGATAAGTGTGAAAGGATATGAAGGATGCAATAGACTAATAAGTCTAGAAGAACGTGTAGAATTCGATTGTTTTTATCTTTTTCTCACAATCAAAATAGGTTATAACAGAATGTGGTCTTCTTAAATAATTACAAAATATAGCTAATAAGCTTAAGATTTAAATTTTCAATATTAAAATTTAATTTATAATTTGTGAATATGTTATAATTATTTCAATTTCAAATTGGATCATGTATTTATCATATTATCAAATTAGTTAGTCAAATTTACATGAGTACCAGATTTTTGTCCATATTTTGAAAATTCACATGAAACTTGTACACGTGGCAAAAAAAAAGTGTGTACACATGGCAAAAGGAGAAGTTATCCATATCGACAACTACTAAAAGTGAACAATGTACTATCATTTTATTATATATATTAGATTGCAACACATGTAGTTAGAATAGATGTATGTAGCAATTCAAGTTTCTTAAATATTAAAAACAAATAATTGTATATATTTGACTAGTCAAGGGGTATTTTTTATAGTGTAATAGATTTTAATATCAATCATTCTCCATTATTTCATCGGAAGTTTTTTCTTAGTTAGGAACAATTATTGAGCAGTGTCAAGTAGTTACTTCTGAGCCAACGGGAGCCATCTATTTTGATAGTTAGGGGTCATTTATTTCATTACAATAGATTCTCCATTTCAAATGAAGGTCTCCTATTAATTGAAGAGTAACTATTCAGTATTTTTTGTAGTTGCTCAAGAGCAAATCTAAATCGATTAATTTGACTTTTGATGTCTACCATGAAATACTTTTGCATATGTTAAAATGCTTGTGAGTTTCATGCATTCCAAATTGTATGAAATACATAAGAATGTTGAGTTACTACCTTAGATCCTCTTTTCAACTTTACTTTTTTTCTCATTTTTATAAATTTGTTAAAGTACTTCTCTGCACAATTTTTGACCTTTTACCTAAGTTTTAAAGAAAATTTTGTAACTACTGACAAGCAACCAGTAATTTTAGACAAATTAGAATAATTTTATACCAAAATGTTTGACCTTTTTGTCACGGTCAAGATCCATCCAAGTAATTTTAAGATAGAGCACCTTGTTTACAAAAGCTTAAATCATGTGCATAACAGTATTGGGTTATTAGTTGGGAATAAGTTTAAGTTCCCTTAACTTTTGGTATCACATGAGTTGTCTCTTATACACTATCAAAGATGTTATAAGGTCATTCATCCTTAAAATTATGACCAATTTAAGTCTTGTGCGGCAAATTATGGACAAATTAAAAAAACTATTGATAACGCATCTATTTCAAGTTAACGGCCATGTGATTATCATTTAGTTTGGTCTATTAATTTTCTCATAATTCCTATCATAGGCTTTACATATATCAATTGGTAGTCCAAAGATAAGGGAGTAAATTGATTTTTTTTTCTTATTAATTATTACCAACAACTTCACCATGCTTGTAGCTATGCTTGAAATATTTTTAGTAGAGGAAAATCACCTTATTAGTCCTCCAACTATTTCATTAAAAGTAGAATGGTCTCCCAACTTTAATTTTAATCAGATTAGTCCTTGAAATAAATATTTGTATCTAGTTTGATCCGTAAATGGAGACGCTGCCCAAAAGATTAATTTTTTTGAATTTTGACCGATATTGACTAGAGACATGGTCGTCAAATCATCTGATCCTATGATTTTTAATTTTTAAAAATCACCTTATTAGTCCTCTAACTATTTCATTAAAACTAAAATGGCCGTCCAACTTTAATTTTAGTTGGATTAGTCTCTGAACTAAATATTTGTATCCAATTTGATCTCTAATGTAAGATGACGACTCCACCCAAAGCATAAAATTTTAAAATTTTGACCGGTGTTGACTAGGGGTATAACCATCAAATCATCTAGTCATATGATTTTTATTTTTAAAAAATAGTTTTAGACTTTATAATAAAAAGGCAACCATATTACATGGATTAATAATGGTATAGTGCTTAAACGCTAGAGATTTTTTTTATTGCTAATGCGGGATCAAAACATACCACCACGCTATATTAATTTTTTCAAATAATTTTATTTTGTTTAAACTAAAACGCTAAAATTGTCCTTATCTTTCTCCTTATACCAGTGCACCACCAACGCCACCTCTCCATCCCTAACCAGTGAAGCCTTCCCATTTCCTTCTATTTGGCACCACTATGTCCTTTTTCCCCATCCTCCATCTTTCCTTTCTCTCTGCTCCTACCCATCTATCACAACAATCACCAATTCCTACCTCTCTTGATCCCATCCCCCTTTTATTTTTGCCACCATCTCCTCCTTCCTCATCACCACTCTCTTCCTTTCCGTTGCCACCATCTCTTCGGGACAACTATCACCATTTATCTCCCTTCCACTTCTCATCTTCTCTACCTCTAGTATAAATTTCTCTCTACATGCTCCATTTATTCCTTCTGAAGCATGTCTATAAAAATGATTTCTTTGAAATCTGATCTGTAACCAACAAATTCTAAAACGCTACTCAATTTCCTCATCTTCCTCTTCCTGGTTCTAACTGTGCGAGCTTAATGGCAAGGACGTAATTATTTTCCAAAGAAAACTCCATAGATTGATTTTGGAATTGAAGATGAAATCGAAGTTATCAGTGAATTATAAAATCTATCCTGTTTGTATCATCAAACTCATCAACGTTTCTGTTTCTAACGATCAAATTAATGACTAGATGATTTGACAGATTATGCCCCTAGTTAATGCCGGTTAAAATTCAACAAATTTATATTTTGGGTGGAGCCGCCATTTAGGGATTAACTTGGATACAAATATTTAGTTCAAGGGAACTAATCTAACTAAAATTAAAGTTAGAGGACCACTTTGGTTTTAATGAAATAATTGGAGGACTAATGAGGAGATTTTTGAAAAACAAAAATCATAGAACTAAATGATTTGACGGTTCTGCCCCTAATCAACACCAGTCAAAATTTATATTTTGGATGGAACCGCCATTTTGGGATCAAATGGAATATAAATATTTAGTTTAGGGATTAATCCAACTAAAATTAAAGTTAGAGATTATTTTGGTTTTAATGAAATAGTTGGAGGACTAATGATGTAATTCTCCATTTTTAGTAGCAAAGAACTCTCCTTTTATATTATACATTACTATACTTGTAATACATTCATTAATTGTGCCGTACTTGTATCTATACTATCTTATCTTATCTTATTATATATAAAGGGAAAGCCAACTTGGTATGTTGGTTTCTCCCTTTAGACTCTGTCCTAATTTTAAGGAGTTTCCTAATTTCCAAAAAAAAAAAAAAAATAGTAAACACATTTTTACTATTAGGGAGCCATTTTGGACTCTTTCCTAATTTTAAGGAGTTTAGTAATTAAAAGTACAAAAACAAAAAAAACAAAAAAACACAACCAGAAACTACGATTTTACTTTTTTTTTTTTTCTTTTTTCAAAACGGCACTTGAGCAACCACGATTTTACTAGAGAGTCACTTTGGACTCTTTCCTAATTTTAAGGAGTTTCTTAATCTATATCTAATGTATTGTGTCACAAGAAAGAAATAAAGTTTTAAAATTAACTTTCTTTGCATATTCTTCCAACATTATGTTTATTAATAACTAGGGGTTGATGAATGTTGAGGTTAATTAAACTTTAGCCCCTGGAACTCAACCCCTGTTGCACTCTACCATTGAACCTAAAATATATACATTTTGCCCCTATAAAAGATTCCTTAATAGAAGCAATATAAAATAATGACGGGAAAATTTGCTACTGACAAAACTACCTTCCAAAATATGTGGAGGAAGTTACTTTCTAATACTTAATTTGTAATCATTTCCATATTACCTTTATTTCAAAAATTGTCACATTTTTTCTTACCTAATTTATATATTATTTTTCATTTCTAAAAGCAAGCACAAAAAGAAGAATTTTTACAAATATTTTTTATTCATTTTTATTTTACAGTTCTAAACATATTAAAAATAAAATCAGTAATTAAAATATTTACTTAGTCATTTTATTTACTAATATTTACGTTCGATATTAAAAATATTTTACTTACCAATTTTATTAATATAGTTAGTAACTGCAAAAATAAAATTAGTTCATAGAACAATTTTAAAAAATTAACATGGAATCATTAAAAATTAAATAAATAAAAAGTTATTTTGTCTACAAATTTTCGGAGTGTATTTTTGTCAAAATAAATTGCTACATCATTCTTTATATTTGCTTATATTAGAGAATCTTTGAGAGAGGGCAAAAGTTTAATTGTTTTGATTTAGGAGGCAAAGTATAACCCGGGCTTAACTTCAGGGGATAAAGTGTAATTAAATGATGATTTATTTAAATTATTTCTTAAAAAAGTAATTTCATATTATGCCTTCTTAGTTTTTGGTATTTTTCATTTGTCTCACATTTACAAATATGATGTTATATGCTGATGAGTAAATCAATTGTGTAAGAAGTGTTTTTTTTTTTTTTTTCTTTTTCAATTAGATAATAGTCATACTTTCTTTTATATGGCATAGACGTAAGAAATTTTTAATTTTAATCATTTTGAAGAAATTAAATATTTATTGACATTTTGATCTTATAGTCTCATACAAAAATTTGTCTTCTGTAAATTTAATATGTAATCTTTAAAAAATTATTTGGTTTAATTACTAAAAGTTTTAGTCATCGTTATTATTTCACTAAAATTATTTTTATAAAAATTACACACAGATATATACACTTTTAAAATAAAAGAGTATATATGAATATAAATATTTTTTATCTTTCCTTGCGTAGCACATGTTTTCAAATTATTATTTTAAAAAAGTAAAATTTTAATAGTCATCTTCCTTTATGTATTTAAAAAATTTACTATAATAAATTACGTTACCAACTCGGTACTTTTGAATTTATCTTCATATTATCAAGTAATCTTTAAATAAAAAAAAATATTGATATACATTACTTAAGTACTTTATCGTTATAACTACCAAATAATCACTGATTAGCAAAAATAATAAGAAAAAGCATGATAATGTCAATTCAGTTATAAAAACAGCAATATGCTTGTTGATTAGCAAAAATAATAAGAAAAAGCATGATAATGTCAATTTAGTTATAAAAACAGCAATATGCTTTTACACTCAATAATCACATTTTATAAAAGTACCACAATTCACTAAAATGAATAAAAAAATATATACATTTTAGAAAAAAAAAATTACAAACTTAAATTTTGGTCGAAATCACTCAGTAAGATTAGATGATTATACTAATTATAAGAGGTAACAAACTTAATAATCAATTAAATAAATTACCAATTTTTAATTAATTATCCAATCTAAGCATTCTGATCGAAGTTCAAAAAATAAGATAAGAAAAACTCATTTCTACTTAACACATCTGGATAAATGAAATGAGAAATAATATGCAATTTTTAGTTTACTTATTTATATCAACAACTGTAGATATCATGAAAATCAATGTATTACTTAGAATTATTTATATAAATAGATGTATAAATATAAAAAATTCATAATAATTAAATTTTTTAAAATTATTATTTTTTATTTGATTTAATTATTAAAAATTGCACGCCATTATCATGATTTTACTAATATTATTTTATTTTATAAATTAAATACATTTACATGTTTACCCGTGCTTAACACGGTTTTCCTGCTAGTACATATATTATAGCAAAAGGTGGGTTTAGTGAACGCTATTAGTTAAAATGCCACATGTCAACTTTCAAATTTGTTATTCTAAATTGTATTTTTATTTATTACTAAGTAACTAAAAGTAATTACTATAATTCAATAAATAACTAATCCAATAAGCTTTAAATGTTCAAAGCCTTTATTTTTCCATAACTACCAAGTAATTTTTAATTACAAAAAATAATGCAAACTAATTACGGATGGTAAATACTTCTTAAGTAGCTAAAAGCCCATGCACATATATCTAATTTTTAGAGTAAAAGTATATCAGTGAAATAATGGTGATGGCATAAGCCTTTTTGTATTTAAGCCAGCAAATATAAACAAACAAAGTAATACATTTACTAAGTTTACAATATCAGAAACTTAAAATTTAAAAAGAAAAAGTTACTCATTTATCTATCAATCTATTTATACTATCTATATCTATAACTTGATAAAAATTGAATATTTAAATGATTTTAAGTGGGTACTAAATGTTGATATTCATTAATTATTTGTTTTTATGGTTACAAATTAATTAGTTTTATTTTACTTTATTTGGTTTAATTGCCAAAAGGTTGAATGCATATTAGTCATCCTGCGTAGCTCATATTTTTCATAGTGCATAACAACCTTATTCTAATAAGGTAGTTTCTCTCTTCTAGGTAGATTGTCTTTCTAGAAGAAAATTAATGGATCAATTTGAGTATATGGGTCTGCCCATTAATGTGTTGGATAGTTCGATATTATATACCATTTTCTCAACTCATCATCAATTTATAAATACACTTCTTTATCTCTATCCAAAGTTTTAAGGTTTTCTCGAATTATCTACTAAATTTGTTTTTTTTTTTTTTAAATGTAAAATATAACCTCATCATATTCCCCATCCCATTTCTATCCCAAGTTTCACATTTTTTATATGTTTATTATCTAATAATACACCCACACACTATATGATAGCACAGGGATGAATATTCATATTTAATTTCTACACTAAAATAATAATAGATATTAACCCGTACAAAATGCACATGGTATTTTGTATTAGTTTTTCTTGATACAGAAGAAAACAAATAATTCAAAATTTTGACATATATTTCATACTAAATAGTGAAGTGGATACATGCTTTCTATTTAATTAATACTGTACATATCATTATTTCATCAAATCCTACACAAATGCATGTCATCTCATAAGAAGATAAAAAATAGGCCCCTTGCTAGTTATTATTTACATTTATTTTCTTTCATAAATAATGATAAAAACTTTATTGTGTCAAAACAAAATTGCAGCAGAAACCATAAGGAAGATTTGCTATTGCATATTCCCATAGTGCATTTGAATTGCATATTGGCATGGTACATTCGGAATCACTGGAATTTTTATTCCAAATTACACTTCGTAAAATGAACTCAAAGCATCAAGTTTATTTAGGCACATAAACTAAAATTGTCAAATTGGTTAAAAAAAACTCTTTACCTCATTTACTATAACTCCTATCTCATAAAACTTTTTACTTTTTAGCCTACTCATTTTATCAATTTATAAAATATAGCTAAAAGTAAGTCTCATATACACATCTAGAGAAAGTATTATCTTTAATACTATATGCACATGTCAATTTTTTTGGCTTATACATTTGCAAGATTGTAAAGTCAAAAAAGATGTGAGAGAGAGAGAATGATGAATAAGATTCTTAGTTATATTATCAACTCAACTATATGAAGCAATGTTATGAATGACTAAATTATCCTAAATGAACTTGAATTATATGTATACTATCAATAGTCTTACGTAAACAAATTTTTTTTTTTGGACTAAATCCTAAAATCATATAATCAATTCAAACAACATATTTGATGTAAATAACTCTTAGAATGTGAAAAATACTTAACACAAAATAAAAGGGCAAGAAGTAGAAAGAAAACTATAAAGATACAAAATGAGAATAAGTTAATAACAAAGTCACTTCAACATAAAAAAAATGCTAAACTCTTTTTTTTTTTTTTTTTTTACGAATAGCTGAAACTTTCCATATATATCGAAAGAGATTAATAAAATATTGCTTATTCTTTCAAACCTGAAGAAGAGTAAATAGAACATTTAAATAGTTAGAAATGTTATTTAAACAACAGACCAAATGAATTGTATGTATGAAATGTTGAGCTTTATAAGCAATATGTGATAAGGTTAGATTTTGAAAATTTTAATATATATATTAGTAGATAATAAACATATGACAAATGTGAAACTTGGGATAGAAATGCGATGTGGAATACGTGTGATGAGGTTAAATTTGAATTCTTTTTTTTAAAAATATTTAGTTGATAATTCGAGAAAATCTTAAAACTTTGGATAGAGATTAAGAAGTGTATTTATAAATTAGATGGTGAGTTGAGTAAAAGGTATTAATATATAAAATAGTAGTCATTAATGGGTAGACCCTAATAGCGCTATCTCTTTGACCCATTATACACATCTAGATGTGTATAAGACCTAGATTATATGAGAAACCTGCTTATCTAGATAAAGTTATTAGTACTATGAAAATATGCATTACGCAGGATGACTAATATGTATTTAATCTTTTTAGTAATTTAACCAAATAAAGTAAAATAAAACTAATTAAAATATTAATTAATTTGTAACCATAAAAACAAATAATTAAGGAGCTCAACATTTAGTATCCACTTAAAATCATTTAAACATTCAATTTTTATGAAGTTATAAATATAGATAGTATTTCTAGATGTGATACATACTACAGTTACTTTAATTTCTTTTTTTTAATTCTTTGTTTATGATATTATAAACTTATTAACTGTATTGCTTTGTTTGTCTATATTTATTGGCTTAAATACTAAAAGGCTCATGTCATCACGATTATTTCACTAATATAATTTTATTTTGAAAATTAATTATATATGCATGGGTTTTTAGCTACTTAAGAAGTATTTACCATCCGTAATTAGTGTGTACTATTTTTTGTAATTAAAAATTCCTTGGTAGTTAAGGAAAAATAAAGGTGCTATTTGGACAGCCAATAATAGTGTATTATTTGGTGAATAATATTTGTCTGTGGACTTTAGTGATTTGATATGAAATAATATTTTGAAATAACTATTTGGATTGGAAATAATGAATAGTAACTATTATTTAGTGAACCTATTTATAAAAAAATAATGCAAATAGAAAAATTACTTTTATTCTCATCACACTACATTGATAAAAACTTGAAATTGCAACTTTCCCTTTGTTTCTATCAAACTCCAATTGAGGTACACTCAATGAGTGTGCTAATAAGAAGGAGATAACAGTTAAAGTGGAAGATAAAAGAAAATGAGTTGTTAAAAAAGATAAGAGATGTGAAAGTGGGTGAAGTGATTGGTTATTCAAATAAATTTATAGATGTATTTTTAGAAGTACATTAATTTTAACATTTCACTAAACTTAGGTTTTACATAGAATTAGATACTGCATTATACTTGTGTAGCAGAATGTAGTACAAAGTGTAGTATAAGTAAAGTACAATTGATGAACGTAATACAAGTAATGTTAATATAAAAGTAAATTCTTAACCACCCAAAATATTTCAATAAAGCATCTTATTGTACAAGACCCTCATATGTCAAATTTAATGCTATTCTATATTATAATATAATTACCCATTATGTATAAGAGACAATATCTCTCTTCATTCCCAACTATAATGGAAACTATTTTGGCATTTTTTATTTGTTTAACTTAAATTTCAAAATATTTTTTCTTCAATAAGTAAAAAAAATCAAGAATTGATCAATTTAATATGCTATATTTTATATAAAAAACTTTTCATAGAACATATTGTAAACCCTTTTAATTAAACAGTCATAAGATGTGCCAAAATAGTTTCCATTACTTGAATGACTGGCCAAAAGACTACTACCTTGAGCTTTTGCAAGTGAGCAAACAATAGCCTCAAAAAATCATAATTGCTGTTAAGCTTTAATATTTCTCTTATTCTTTAAGACCCGTAAAATAAATGAAGTAATTTGATCAAGTGAAATATGAAAATGAAACAAATATTCATGTGTTAAATACACAAATTTATTTATTTCCAACTATATTAATAGCCTACTGTATATACATTAATGATAGATTTACCATCAAACTCTCCAATTTGTGCACTGTATTTATTATAGCATCAGACTTTATCATAAAAACTTACAATGAATGCTTGAACTTGATTTTCATCTTATAAGATCTTGTAGCCTTTTGATTGAAATTAAACTCAAGTTTCGAGGTATTCAGATGAAGCATATCAATGTCTTTTCCATCCTAATACTAGTGGTCCTCGTTGCTGAAGGTAAGAATGAATTTGCTCTGAATCTCTCTTTCTCTCTCTTTTTTTTTTTAATTATAATAAAAAATACATGACTGTTTTTTATACACATTAGATGTTCAATAAGAGAAAATTAGGTGTGCCAAATCTAGTTTGAGTAATTGCTAAAGCCATATAAATCTAAAAAAAAAAAAAAAGGCAATAAAGAAAGCACATAAACTCTAAACCTTCTTATAGAATATTAATGATAAGCAATTGAAAAGTTTAATTAGGTGGATATCATTTTACTGGCTGTGATTCTATATCGATAGGATTTTTTCCTTTCTTTCCATTACCCAACATCTCTACATTTCATGAAATGAAAACCTAAGATCTTCATCTTCTAGTACATGAAGCGAATAGATAAATCCTATTGCATTGAGAAATTTTAGTTTGTAATTTGACTTAAGGTCTGGTGTTACAGGAAGTGAAACATTTTATTGGGAAATTTTTTTTCATGTAAATGATTTACCATTAGTAGAGGAAGAAAACAAATCAATTTGGACTTATGATAAAAAACTTTTTTTTTAAACAAAACTCTTATACTCACGACTACTATTCTCCTTTGAATTTTTTTTCAACTTGAATTGACTTTACAATTTAAATTGTAGTAGGAAAAATTTTAGAAAACATTTTTACTACTTCACATACACATAAATAACTGTAAAAGGAATAATCTTTTAATTATTATTTTTACTCTTTTACAGTGTATTTATGTTTATTGTGAACTCCAGCAGCAATATCATGTGCTGATTTAAATGTCTCTGACATGATTTATATCTACCCAAAATAAAAAAATTGAAAATGAAACGCATTTTTTTTTTGTTGTTGCTTATAATAAGAAAAACTGGGAGAAAAATCAATCATATTTTATCAAATAATGTAATGACTTTTACTCAATAAATAGGGATCATTACAATGAGAAAGTAAATGGAATGAATTTAATAATTTCTATAGAAACATAATAGTGGTGTACACAAGAATTTTAACTTAAATAACAATACAAGAAATTAACTGTATAAATTTTCATCCAATATTGGCATTATTTGTTTAGGAATTGAAGTCTGTTGTGCTCGGTCATGCAAGGAAGAATATACCTTTTTATACACAGGCCTTTGTAATTCAATTGGTTGCTGGACATCATGCAGAAGCAGAAAGGTGCCCAGTGCAATATCACATTGCATTCGAGTTGATATTTGCTTATGAAGGTATCCATGCAAATAATGCTATGCCAAAATATTGAGCCTGCCTTGTAGTACCCTTGATTGTAGTAGGCTCAAGAGATTGATATAATGTAGTAGTCAAACATCTTTTTAATGGAAACTATCTCTCTCTCTAGTCCTCTCGAATATATTAAGCATTCATGTGTTTATATTTAAAAAATACTTGAAAAATTAGGAGAAGTTAAATCGATGTTCTTTCATTATGTGTAAAAGAATCCACACATCTAGACTCAATGTTATAGCTTTAACACTTATAAATTTGTATAGATGTGTAACAAAAGGATAACAGACTAAAAATTGATTTTGGAACTCCGTAATAAATTTTAGACACTCCATCAACAATTTTTTCAAAGTACTAAATTGTTTTTTCCTCCCACAAATTCATTATTGTTTGTCCTTAGTTTGATAGAAAATGCTTCCAAGGTTTGTTAAGTCAGTAAACAAGAATATGAAACTAAGGATGGATAATCAAATAAAGAATTATATTTTGCAAGTTCTTTATGGTTTTTTCCTTTTGTTCATCCTAAAGTAGACCCTACTTTTGCAGTTAGAATCCATGGTTTAGTTAATATATAATTATTGAGTGTGCAAATTTTCCATTGTGTTGATTTCAACGCTTTTGAAATATTTTGGAATGTTAATGTTTTAAATTTTGGGTAATCATATTTACACATCCATTTTAACTTCTTGCACACCCTTATTAATTTTATTATTATAAATGGTCGCTTGAAGGGTGTGTGAGGAGTTAGAAGAGTGTGTAAAAAGCTAATTAGACTAATAAAGAATAAAATGGGTGTGAAAGAGGGTAAAAACAGTGTGCAAATATTATCACCCTAAAATTTTTAATACTCTCCATTAAATAACATATATTTTTGCTAGATATAATGGAAAAAATTAACTTTATTAGATTACATTTTATTCAAAATTTGATCAAATATGTGAAGGTGACAAATGATCATTGATTAAATTACTTCGCATTTAACAATAATACACACACAAAAACACACACACACGTAGAATATATACATACAAACATTTAAAAAAGTGTGAATTTATTATAACTACACAATCTCATTAATTAGTCTATGACATATTCTAAATTATTAGATGATGACATTAGCAATATCTTTTAATTAGTTTTTTCCCCAAATGCTTGAAGTATTACACTAGAATCAACTTGAAATATACTATTATAGACGGTAGGCATTACGTAAGGAATATTAACCATATTAATTGATTAAATTGACTCAAATTGAATGCGAACTGAGTTCATCATTTTTTACATAAAAAGATTCGTTTTGATTTGAGATTTTAAATCGATATAAAAATTTTTGTTCAACAAATTTTTAAAATTGACTCAAACTGAACCGTAAATACCTCTAATTGCAGTCACGAGCGGAGGGCACAATGGGTGCAATATGGGCGGCTACCCTACATCGGTCTCATCATACCCATTATTTCAATGTGTTAATGTTTATAAACTTAAGAAAATATAGTAACTATGATTTTTTTTTCCCTACTAAGAAGTAAAATATTGTATCAATGAACAAAAATAATTATGATTCTACCACTTCATACAATTTGCTAAGTCATTGATGTTTGATTATTAGGAAAAATGATTTGATTATCAAAATAGATTTATATGGCTTTAGCAATTACATTATACCAGTAGTCTTGGCACACCTAATGTGTGTGCATATCACACCTTACGTGTGTGCATATCCCTAAAATGCTTTTACAAAATGATTTTGCACGTTCTAATAATAAAGTAGTATTTATTAGATTTAATTTATTAAAATAAAAATAAGTTAGCTGAGTAATTGAGCAAGGACATTACATAAAGATTTTAAAATTTAATTTATTAAAATAAAAATAAATAGCTAGACAACGTAGGGTAATTGAGAAAAGAAGTTACATAATGTTATTTAGGAAAAACAAATAAGGGCATTGTAAGAAAGCAATGTTTAAAAACTGAAAGTCATTACATCGAGTGTCTGTCTTTTAGTCGAGTCAACTCGGAAACTCAAACAAGTTTTACTGAGTCACAAAATCAAGACTCAAATTCCACGTTTAAAAAATATTATTATTAATAGAAGATAGACGAAGAGAGAAGAAAAAGAAACTTATAAATATTTTAAAGTTTGTACTTAGAAATTGAAAAACATAACTAGTTATTTTAATTGGTCATTTAGAATACTCATCAAAATGCCAATACAAAATCATCATAGAAAAATAAAAAAAATAAAAAGATGAATTAAAATTTAACAAATACAAATCAATTTAACAACTAATAGTAGTTTTTTATCCTCACTTTACAATTAGCTCGCTAATATTTCATTTGGTTCGCTTAAGTCATTAAGATCTTGAACATCTAACAAACTGATATTATCATCATCTTCAATCATTGGATTGATTTATACAGTACTATTTGTATCAGATTTCAAGTTAAAGATTCTATGCAATATGAATCATAGATAGACTTGTTTATGGTTCAATATCTGTCTCGAACAATCATGTTGTAGTGAAGAAAAACCAAATGATCTAACTTTTCATGCTTCAATCGATTTCTTTTTTGTGTATAGGCTTGATCAAATGTGCATCCCATTCCTCTCACATCTCGATGAAGAGCAATTTTGACTTAAAATTCATATTGCAAAATTTTGAAGTTTGGGAGTATCCAAACCATGAGCCCTCCACCAAGACACTATATGAAGATACAAAATTTGGGAAAATCGCTGAAATAGTCCTTAAACTTTTTTATTTTAGTCAAAATAGTCCCTCAACTTTTTTTGTAGCCAAAATGGTCCTCCAACTTTTATTTTTTAACCAAGATAGTCCTTTCATGTGAAATTTATAAATAAAAAAAAAATTATGGTGACTACACCATAAAAGGACTTTTTGGCTAAAAAATAAAAGTTAAAGGACTATTCTGGCTAAAAAAAAAGTTGAAGGACTATTCTGCTAAAAAGAAAGTTGAGAGACTATTCTGGCTAAAGTACAAAAGTTGAGGGACTATTTTAGCGATTTTTCCTAAAAATTTTAACTACATAAACAAAAAGAAAAAAAAAAGTTAAAAAGAGTTGAATACTACCTGGTTATTATTTTGTCCTACTTATGCTTTCAATGAATAGCAATTTCAGTTCCAAATGCTCCAACACCATCCATAAATGCATCAACCTATGCAAAAAATAAATAAATAAAAATAAAGGCTTAATAATCAAAATTTTAGAGTTAAGCAAAGTGATAGACAATGCTAAGAAAATTATAAATTAAATAAACCTCTGCAAATGCTTCTATCTGTGTATCCATATCTGGCACAAGCACTCTAATAACATGTTGAAGAGCTCTTATACGAATATTGGGATCTTTGGAAGCTTTACATTCATCAACATATTGAACAGCAGGGTTTAAACACCTCTCATAAATAATATCCCAATATTGTTTATATCCTCGTTCCTCATTTCCACAGATGCCACTTATAATTGTTTTAGCCTTTTCAAGTGCATCATACAAATACGCCGTAGTTGATTTGTCATCTCCATCTACCAAACGCAACACTTTAATAAGAGGTAAACTAATTCTATGAATTTCATTTAATTTTAAAATGCTGCATTTGTTAAATATTTCTACTACCAATTGTCCATCTTTTGTTCTTGATATTTTCAGCTTCAACCATTCCTCCAAGAGAAACATTTTTCTTTGTCCAACCCTCTAGATAAATAAGAAAGAAAGAAAACAAAAAGTTATAAATACATTATTTTAATTTTAGTTACTAAAATGAAAACGAAATTAAATTAAAATGACATTACCTATTCTAGAATGCTTTCAATTAAAATGAAATGAAAGTATTGCAAATCGACAATAAATTCACATGATTATAGATAAGCTTTGTTACTCTTTTAGCTTTCTCTATCCACTTTTGGACATGCTGAAGTTTTCTAATCTTTTCCAACATTAAATCAATAGAATGAGCTGCACAAGATGTCCAAAATATATTTGTCCGTTTTGCCATTAATAATTTTCCTGCAGTAATATAGTTTGATGCATTTTCAGTAATGATTTGAATCACATTTTCCTAACCAACCTCCATTACTATTCATCCAGTAGTTGAAATAAGTTGTTGGCATCTTTCACAATATTAGAAGCATCAACGGGCTTGATAAACATTACACCAAGAGGGCATGAAACAAGAAAATTAATAAGGCTCCTATTCTTTTGATCAGTCCATCCGTCTGACATTATTGTACAACCTCTTGATGCCCATGATGCTTTAATTTCTTTTAAATAATCATTTAAAAGTTAAATCTCAGACTTTAATATTGGACCAGATATCTCTTATAAGTAATTGGTGCTTTCAGTCTAAGACCATAAGCTCCTGTAGCCTCACACATCTTGACAAAATATATAGAATTAGTAGCATTAAATGGAATTGCACAATGGTAAAACCACCTTGCAATAATAGAGCACACCTGTTGTCTAGAATTCTTGTCAATAAAAGTAGGAAGTTTTATCTGGGTAGTGTTTGTGGCAACTCCTTCACTTTTTTCCATATGTGCTATGACATTTTGTTCCTATAGATTTTCAGTAGATTGTCCAAAAGAGGCCTTATTCTTGTCAAGTTTTCTTCTTTTTTTTTTCTTATTTTGTTTTCGGAACTCCTTTTTTCAATGAATTCTTTTGATGCTTTGATTGATATCATTAGGAACTTTTGGACACAGCTTTGCATCACCAGGAAATTTTTGCTAAGTGGAACTTGAAGAGGTCAACGCCTCCAAACAATTCTTTACCACAATAATTACATCGTACTCATATCTTGTCAGTGGTTATTGCTGTACAATAAGACCATCCAAGATCGGAAAGATGTGAGGTTGTTATTGGTTGAGACTCTAAAGAATTATCACTACCTTCAACCCTATCATATTTCACTAAACGAAATAAAAAATGAGTCATATTTTATTCCATCTAATTTACATTGACATGAAATTACAATATTAAAAAAAAATTAATTTCCAAAAAAAAAAAGTTTGCCATAGTATTTTATTAATTAAAAAGAAAACTTAGCATAATATTTCAAAATAGAAACTCATTATTTGTTAGAAATATAATTATCATGAGAAACAAATAATATTGTACCATAAACATAGTCTATCTACTGATTATATCATAAGCATGTGTTCATATGTTAATTCAAAATGTAATTAATAAATTATTATACTAATCTCTTATATTAGTACTAGATTGGATATGACAAAGCCTTTCAATTGCGTTGGAAACTAAAGAATAGAGTTATGTGAGTCTTATAAATAAGGACAAGGATATACTTCGACAAAAACTAAGCACACCCAAACCAAAGTAGCCAAGAACCGTGTCTTTTCTACTCCATCTTCTAGTTCTAAAATTCTAACGCCTCTGCATTATTTTTATACTTTTTATTCTTGCATCTAAAAAAGATGGATATAGTTATTGGTTTACTTGTTATTTTCCTGGATTTTTTTTTTTTGAAAACAAAAACCAATAACTATATCCATCTTTTTACTATGCAACATTCAAAAGTCAAATTATATATCATAAAAAAACTATCAAGTTGAAAAGTAAAAAGGATGAAGAAGGGAACTTACAGAAAGCTATAGATTTTTTCTAGAGTCTAGGCTTCTTTTGATACTCACTCAAAAGAATAATTGATTGAATATCGATTCTCACCTCACTTGTGTGTTGTTTATGTAAAATTTTTTCATAGTTGATGGCTTTATACAGGGAAGAAATTGTATGTAAATCTAAAGGAATCTTTAATAGAAATCTCTAATTGATTTAGTTCCGTGATATTTGGGAATTGCTGTTGAAAATTTGAAGTTCAAATTACAAAACTTACTCACTGTGATTTTTGATTAAAGTCAGATCTATCGAGTTTTTCGACAAACTAGATGATTGTCTGAGTTTCATAAATTACTCATTAGTCTGCCGAGTTATTCATTGAGTCACAAATATTTAGCTGGTTGAGTCAACTCGACCGAGTCAACTCGAGTTTTAAAACTCTTGAAGAAAGCATTAAATTTGACATGACACATATTAACTTTGTACTTTATATATAGTTAAATGTTTACAATAATTGAGTCCTAGAAAAAATTTACAATAGAACTAAAATAAAGGTCATTAGTTTTGTTTTTTTAAGTCTTTGCAACAATCAATAACACAATGTCAAAAACATATAAGTTCTATGGTTTATTGAGTTTGCTACTATCATCACAAGAATACATGAAGATAGAGAAATATTTATGATATATTTTTATATATCATTCCAATATAGTTCTTTAAAGTAAAAGTTATATAATAATTGCTCGCTAATTAATACAAATTATACATTAAAATTACTTGTCTTGTAAGTGACTTTTATTATTTAAATGCAGGTAAACATCTAAAGGAATTTGGACAGTTAGGAAATGAACAATTACATTGGGAGAATGAAATTCTAGAACAATAAAAACTTATTCTTAGATTATATAAATTTTGCTCCCACTATATTATTATTTTTTTGGCTCTCACTTAATTTTTTTGACTTCGCTTGCACCTAAGGTTTATATACATACATACATACATACATACATACATATATATATATACACACACACATACATAAAATAAAAATTAGTTTTTTAGAGGTTTAAAATGGTCCAGTTACAATAAACTAACAATATTAAAAAATTTTAGAGTTAAAATTAAATGATAAAGAGACCAATTAAATTATAAGAGAGATTATATTAGAAGAGATAAAAGAATTTTGGGTTAAAAATCAAATAATTTAATTTATTAAATTTACAATTAATCCCCTGACAACCCAATCTAGTCTCTTCCCAACCAGCCCACCGCCACCTTCCTTCCCTTACAGCCTCGCGTTACCATCCTCTCTCCTTGTTTATTGTAACTGGACCATTTTAAACCTCAACCAAACTAATTTTTATTTTAAGTATGTGCTGTCTCTGCTACACATCTAGATGTGTATCCCCCTTTCTTACTCATCCATTTCACCACTTCCCTATCTTTTAGCCACATCCCTTCCCTTTTCCCAGTCCCCACCACCCTCATCTCACAGCACCTCCTCTCTCTCCAATCAGAATCCCATCCCAGATCTAAAATCCAGTTGTCCCTGATCTAAAATCCCTCCTTCTGATCTGAAATCCATCCCTAGATTTGATCACTGGTTCCTTCCGTTCCTCTTCAGCCACCCCTTTACCTTGCAAATAATCCTAGCTCATTGGATTCAACCTCTACCCCAAATCCGACCACCGCTACCCTGATCTAGCCTTTCACCCTTAGATCCAACCATCCACACTTTTGATTTGCTCCTCCCACCTCGCCATTGGTGGCCTTTCCCATTTCTACAGGTACAAGTGGATTTCTTCAAAATTATGTCTTGTTGACTAATTTTACCTTTAAACTATGTCATTTTGATAAATATTAAAGGTAAAGCTAGCGTGCACAATTTTACCCTTAAAATATGAGTTCCCTCGCGACTAATATATCAAATAGACTAAGTGAACACGGAAACACACTTAAAATATTTCAATGATCAAATTTATAAAAAATATAGTTCGATGACCTCATGTATAACTAAACAATAGTCTAATGATCATTGATGCAAGTTGCTATTTGGTTTAAGCTATAATAAATAACACGCGTATAATTAACACAAAACGAAATTTTAACACTTACTATGTGCATACACACAGTAAAGGAAAAATACTTGAACCATGTTAGAAAAGGTTTCAAGAATAAAGCATGATTATCACACACATTACATCTCATAAAAATATATAAAATTTTGAGAAAAGAAGTAATGAAACTAGATAATCCTATTCTCCCAAAAGGGCTTACCTGATCTCTTTGAAAAAAGGCAATAAAGTTAATCAAAACAAATCGAACTAATGATGCTAAAACATTCTTAATCTAAGTTTATGGTTAAATGAAATAATTAAAGACTAAAAAATGGGTAATTGATCTTTAATTGAATATCTCATCTATTTATTGCGGGGTGTGGGGTGGGGGAATTGCAGCATAGCCCACGACGATACAGCCACAAGTCCCATGGTGCCCATTTGAAAGCACAAACAACATTATAACACATTAAGGAATTTTATAGTAATCTGTTTTTATTATTTCAACAGCAGAAACAGCAAATATCTTTTATTATAGACAAATATATGTACAGTGAGGCCTATATTTGATGAAAACTCAAATATAATACTCAAGACACCGAGGATAAAATCAACTGAACAAAAACTCCATCCTCTTCTCAAAGAAAACGAGAAGCTACAGAAACATTTGAAATGCTCTTTTAGAGATTTCTAAACTTTGAGATCATTTAATATGCAATCTTATCTAATAGTTTTCTAGCACTTTCCTCTCCAGCTCTTGAGAATGGAGTGGTCCATTGCTGATATTGATGGAGGCTGCCTGTGAAGTCCGTGAAGAGTCCATCCACTCCAATCTTATTGATCCAGTATTGGTATTCATTATATGGATCTTCACGTGAAGTTAAAATGCAAGAACTTGTTCTCATTGCGGAAAGTGTAAGGGTGCACCTGAAACAGTCCATCATAGTAAATGGAGATCTTAGCATGTGGATAACAACATATCCAGCAGTAAAGACACCACAGAAGCTAATGGAACTGAGCAGCAGGTCCTAATTGACAAGTTTTGACTAAGCACAATCGCAAAATACACTCATTTTTTCACAAACTACAAATCATGCTAAGTGAGAGCATATCACAACCAAAAAGATAGAGAACAATTTACAGAGGATAGGAGACCTGGCTCTACAAACACGTATAAATGTTTACTAGTTTTACTGAAAGATTTTCAGGAAGAAACTTCTGGCAGAAATCCCAGCAAGGGTAAAGTTTTCAGAAACTTCAATTTCTGAAAAGAAGGAAAGTAACTGAAAATGCCAAGCAAACGTCATTGATTTTTTCAATAATGCAAAACATTGTAGTACTTTAAGAAACCAATTTGGCAAGTGAAAGTCTAAGTATCTTAGAGCTATGCATCTTTTTCCTCCTCTTCATGGGAGCGGGGTCCACATAACACAGAAGAAGGATTTTTAATGTTTGTCAAACTGCAATCTCTTAGCCAAAAGAAGCTTTACTCAAGTAGCAATGTCATTGGATTGTCTGATGGATAATTTAGCCACCTGCAGCAAACTGCAGTTTATAGGAACTTAACACAAGTATTTCACGTCCATCTGAAAGAATACCTGAAGGTTATAAGCATGCGCTCTTGTAACAAGATCGGTAGGAGATCATTCTTAATTGTCTGACACAGTAACAATTGTATCCTTCCATGGTCCAATTCCCACCACATAATCCTTGATGAAGTCAAAGTATTTGTCGGAAGTGATTTCCCAGTATGACTGAGATGCGAAAATACATATTAGTTTGTCAAAAACAGAAAAAGACATTTACAGTATATTAACAAATTCTGAGCGAAATGTAAGCCTCAATAAAATTTTAGATTCATGTACAACAATCAAGAATGATTATATCTTGAGATCAAATTACTACTCCTGTAAATGGGCAAACCCAGTCGCCAGTCTTTTGACTACAGGTCTGAAAGGGGCTAGAGTATGTGGGGCTATGCAAGATAGACTTTGAGATATATACAGCAACACAAGTTACTTCCCAACAGAAAATCACCAAATACTAGTAGTTTCCTTTATGACCTCCAACTGTGGTTCTAAAGATTTTTGCTCATAACAGGTGGTCAAATTGGTGTTGATTAAGAAGGCTAAGACTAAAGGGCAAACCTGATTGGTATCCTGAGTGGGTATAGAGACATCATCAATTAGGAAGATTTTTGGCAGGTCAGTCAGGTTGGATATATAAATTAGAGATGTTGGAGCAAAGGACTGGATAAATGCCGGCTGTTTCAACCATTGTTTTGACATATAATCCCCCTTGTATCCATACTTCTTGAGGGTCTCCACAAACTTGTCTTCAAATTTCTTACCACCAGGCCATTTCACCTGTTCAAAATAGCTGTTTAAATACTCTATACACATACAGGGAAAATAAATTGCATGACTAAATAGACTTTTAGCATGCTTACAGATAACTCTAACAGAAGCCTAAAGCAGAAAGAAGAAAAAGGCACTCACATGTTGGTTGATAAATATCGGATTTTTTATCTCTGGATATATTCCGACAACTCTGGGGGCATCCAGTGCCACAGATATGAATTCTTCGAATGTAATAATAGAAAATTTTCCTGCACAATTTTCATGAATAAATCAAGTGTAAATATGTTTTAAAGAACACTATTCTTTAGTACAACCACAGGAAATCATATATCAGATGTATATGATTCAATGATAATCTACAAAAAAAGTTAATCAGGACGAAAGATTTATTACATATGTCATAAGGAAGAGTTGGCACACAGAAATTATGACAGATAATAAGGTTTGTAAAAAAGTGAATCACGTGTTTTTAAACAAAGTTACATAAATAGCCTGATTCAGAACCAAAGGCTGTGCAGTGAACATTTGTTGCATCCGGAGAGTTGCAGCAGTTCTAAAAAGAAAATTCAACCAGTATTAAGGATGAAATAAGAACTATTCGGCTTGGGCATAAGAAGCATTTAGTTTCCATCCCTAATATCTCCACCACCTCAAAGAGCAACAAAATCAACACCATAACAACAAAAATAATGAAAAGTCACCAGTCTCTTTATCTTTGGACATCCAAATTTCGTTCTAATCCATAAAACTAGATGAAAGTATTAATTTCATGGAATTTAACAAAAATGACCACTAAAATTGGGTTCTTCTGATGCAAATAGTTAGTCCCAGTACCACTATTGCAAATTGATAATTTGGGAGCTCATCAAGAGTTAAGGCAAGTTATATCTCTACTATGCCACTGCAGAGAGTAACAGAGTCGTACTGGGACATCTATTATTTCAAACTTTCATGTATGTGAACATAATCTAGATTTATGAAATGGATAAGCAGACATCTGAATAGACATTTTAACAGCACAAACAGATACAGGAAGTACTAACCATTATATTGTTGATCCCGGAAAGGAAATCTCTGCTTCACACGCAATGACTTCAGTTCTTCTAGTGTGAAATCCACTACATGTCAGGAAAAAAAGAAAAAAGTTGTAAATGATTCCATAATCCCCTAAAATATATGGCTCATTCAGAAGATAAAAGTCATAATATACAACTTTTTTTGTCATCCTCATCCATGAACACGTATATACATGATAAGAAAGCAGCATTTCTATTTTATAGTAGGTTAGGGGAGTGTTATCTACACATGGGATCTGCATACATCAAAGACTACAAAAATATAGTTAACAAAATTGATGCCATAATATCATACCAGTGAAATAACCCGTGGTGTTCATGCCTTGAACCTCATAGGTTGTCTTCCGATTTACAAACTCCTTGTGTTTGGCTATGTCAGTTGTATCATCAAGAATTACATCATGAAAGCATATTAGAGCACCGTCTTTGGAGGCTAGGATATCAGTTTCTATGAAGTCAGTACCCTCTTCAGGAAATAGCTCTCTGCAAGAAAATCTGGTTTCAGGGAGGATAACTCTGGGAAAAAAGAAACTTCATTTTCCATGGAAGCACTATATTTTGCTGGATGAACAGTACAGCCACATTGTAAAGTGTTTGCCTTTTATTGTTTTAATTTTCTGATCTATTTGTTCTGGGAATCTTATAATTTGATTGCACTAAAAGTCAACTAGTAAGGTCAGGAGGCAATTTCTATTGAAGCCAATTTTATGAAGAATTAGTTACCTAAGTGATCTAATTCCAGACAAAAGAAATTGGAAAGTCGAACATAAAAGGAATAGTAGAAACCCCAATGCAGATAGCATAAATGGTCTATATATTTACCATATATGCAGCAGCAGTTTCTTCGGGAATTTCTCCATTTGAACCTCGATGTGCAATGTTATATGGGCGAAAAGTTTGGAGGCGTTGTTTACTTCTATCATTTCTTCTGCCAGGGAGTGGGTAGAGAGGCCTTGCAGCAGATCCAACCAGCAGTGTAATAGCAGCAAAATGAAAGGGACAATACCTGCCGAATGCATTACCAAAAAGATTATAACTACAGAAAGTACAACTATGTTTACTACTATGGACAGAATATAAAAGAAAATAGCAACACATGGATTTCGCTTGTAGTGATCCTAAAGTACCAAGTGGTAGGGCTATTGCCAATGGATCAAATAGTATGCCAGTGCTTCCAAGGGATTACATTCCATTTTTCCTTTTCCATAAACATTGGTGTTCTTCAAAGTTTGTTTGAGCATCACTTTCAAAACCAATCCTTTTCAATAGCACGATATAATAAGGAAACACCCACTTTTTAACATATAACTGCAAGAATTTACTGAATAAGATAACAGTATACGCAATTTTTTCACTTGATCACTAGATTAACATCCCCTACCAAGATTTTATGTTCTATACATAACAACTGAAAATTTAAGCAGGACATGTCCAGCCATATAATGATTATTCACATCAGCAATAAATGTAGTTATCCAATACATCAGTGGTAGATGGAAAATCAAAATCCCAATTGTCATCCACAAAGCGTTCTCATGCAATCAATCTCATCCATACTCAATGAATATTGTTAGTCAATATAGACAAATTCCAAAACACAGAGCACTTCGTTTTCTAATAATGTTCGGGGTACCTAATACTTTATCTTATTCTCTCTCCCATTTATTTATAAGATAAAAAAGAAAGCTAATAGTTCAATTGCTACCAGACTCCCACAACACCAAATGGTTCAATTGAAAGCAACAAAAAATTTATGAATATCTAGATGTCTATAAGAACAGCCAATTAATGGTTAGATCATTATTTATTTTAAAAAAAAATCCATATTCGCCATTGACATATATTCAGACAACAGTGCTTGTGTCTCTTATACAGGCCTACAAGTGTATAAGAAATTCTCCCTATTACAATTGACTTTTGCCATGGAAACCCTTTCTTTCCTTTCTGATGGATTGTTCCTGTATCTTCTAGGATTGTTAGACATTTGTGATTGATGACTGGCTATTTCTACAAGATATGCAGATTCGTCGGCGTGGATTTACATGTAATTCTGGGAATATTCTATTAATTAATATAGATACACTTCCATTATAAATTATCAAAATTAAAATATATGATTAGACATTCACAACTTATAAAATTTATAACACTTCTTCTCATATGTATATTTGTCTCGTTAAAACCTTACTAATAAAAATTGGTGAGGCAAAAACCTAAGAAAGAAAAAGAATACACGTACACTTTTCTTGCTTCACTAAAAATCTTGCCCGAAACCTATTGGGATAAAAAGAAAAAGAGAGTACAAAGTACAATTTGTAGTATTACTTTGCTCGTGAAAATATTACTTAATATCCTTAAATTGTATATACGCTGTCTCTTATACACATCTAGATGTGTATAAGAGACAGGTATTAATATATTTTGCTAATAATACACGACCAAATATAACATTTGCTATAAATTTGTTAGCAGAGTGTAAAAAATTTTGGAGACTTTTACTATCAACAATATAATCATTTTAACTAAATCTTATTTTCACATTGCCTCATGTATAGCAATTAATTATGAATGATTTGAAAAAAGTAGCGACTAAATTTTGATTTGTTAATCGTTATGATATAAATGTATTGCTACATATGAATAAATAATTCATTTGAGATCGAACTTTATGTGAATCATCTGCATAGTCATTAACTGCCAATTAACTGTAATTTAAATGCAAGTAAACCCATATTAATAATCTCTTGAAAATATCTAAATATATGGTAAATACTATTCCAGTGTCTTCGTGTTGGAGAAGAATTAAATTTTGCTAACATTATATACCAAATGTTATATTTGGTCGTATTATTAGCAAAATATATTAATACTCCTATAACACCTAGATATGGTACTTTTAAGACGTCTATGCAGATCCCATGTGTAGATAACACCCTCTCCAAGAACATCTAGATGTTTATAACATCAAAATATCTTACAACCATTGGAGTACTCAATGGATGTGATTTATCCATATAAAATCGCTTTAATACTTTTTCTGTATAAATTGATTGATGAATAAAAATTCTATACGTTAAGTGTTCTAATTGTAGATCTATACAAAATTTTCTGTTATCTAGGATTTTCATCTTAAATTCTTTCTATAAAAATTTAATTGTATTTTGAAATTCTTTAAGAGTTCCAATAATATTTATATCATTAATATATACAGTAATTATAAAAAGTACATAGGTAAATTGGATCATTTTTGTAACGTTCTTTCAAAAGATACTCACTGAGAGAATTATACCACATACACTCGGATTACTTTAATTCTACTAGAATTTATAATTTTATAATGCCAATATTTTTCTTTTTTGCACTAATGGATGTTTAGACACATTTTAAATTTTTCATGAACTGCCAAACTAATAAAATGTCTAAAAGTGATTATATTTACCACAAGAGAATATGTTTCTTCCTAATCAATGCTAGGTCTTTGGTAAACATCTAGATGTGATAAGAGACATTTTTATCTACGCTTCATTCTTTTCATTTTGTTTTCGCACAAATACTCATTTTTATCCCACCGACTTTATACCTTTAGGTATTTGGGTAACAGTCCAAAACTCACGTTTTGAAAATAAATTTAATTTTACTTGAATTACATCTTTCTATTTTGGCCAATCATCTTTGTGTTGATATTTTTTGACAGATTTAGGTTCAAAATTCTTGTTTTTACTCAAAACATCAGCTGTTATGTTATAAAAAACTTTTTTATCGACAACGATATCTTTTTGATTCCATCATTTTCAGTAGAGACATAACTTATTGAAATTTCTTCATTTTCATTGGATTCATATAGTTGTCTGATCCATTTCTGAGATTTCATGATTAATTATGTCTACATCATTTTTCAGTAGAGACATAACTTATTGAAATTTTCTTCATTTTCATTGGATTCATATATCTGATCCACTTCTGAGATTTTATGATTAATTATATTTAGAGTCTCTTCGAGAGCACGCGCCTTCATTATATAATCATCTTGAATAGTTGCTCCTTTCCTCTTTTGAGGATTCTTATATTTGGAATTGATTAGTCTACCATACTTTAGACGTAATTTACTATCATTTCTATTGATAGATTTTTTTACTGAAACTTTAATTTGTCTCTTATACACATCTAGATGTGTATAAGAGACAGGAATTAATTCTCAATTAAATATGTACAATATTGATTATCTAATATTTGCAAATGAATTATTTTTTGAACTTCTAATTCATATTGTTTTGTATGAGGATAAAGTGTGATAATTATAATTTATTCAATTCAATTTTTAGTTGTTTATATTCTCCCCCCTAATGTTGGGATAAATATTTTTATCAAAATGACAATTGGCAAACCGTTCATAAAGCGCCTCCAATTAATGGTTAGATCATTATTTATGAGAACAAAATTGCCTACTTCTGTGTAAGATTTTTAGTGAAGCAAAGCTTCAGTACCCATCTTTGTTCGTTATGTAGGTAATTGGAATATATTTTGTACAACCAAAATTTTTTAGATCTCATATATTAGATTCCCGATCAAAAGTCAATTGTAATAGGGAGAATTTCAAATAACTTGTTGGCCTGATACGTACAAGCACTGTTGTCTGAAAATAGCATGTCCCTACACAGAAGTAGGCAATTTTGTTCTCATAAATAATGATCTAACCATTAATTGGAGGCGCTTTATGAATGATTCTGCTAAACTATATTGTGTATGAACATGCGATAGAAGATGTTCAATAATGATACCAATTGACATATAAAAGTCATTAAATGTCCAAATGTAAATTTAGAAAATATATGGCAAAAACAAATTTTCTTAATTACATAATTTAAAATAGTTGTGCTCTTAATTGAATAATTAAGTAAGTAATCTCGCAAATGCCAAGTTATTAGAAGATAATAAAAACACATGAAATCATCTAGTAGATACATCTACCAAAAGAATAAAATGCCTAAATGGTCCTCATGACGTGTGAATAGACCCACAGATATCATCCTGAATACGTTCAAGAAATATTAGGATTCAATCCCGATTTTAATTGGTGATGGTCTAATAATTAATTTTTCTTGAAAACAAGTAGCACAAGAAAATTCTATAAATATTTAATAATTTTTCATTTACAATCTCAATATGATATTCATTTCGGCAGATATTCTTAAAATTTAATAAATTTATTTGAGATTTAACAGAAAGTAATGTATTATTTATAATGAATTTTGTTTCTTTGGATAATAATATAGTGGCTCTTTTGGAACCATCAATTAATTTAGTACTACCTGATTTTGTATTAATCTTGGCATTATCCTTTATTAAATAAGAAAAATGTTTCTTATTTTTAGGCATCATATGTGTTGTTGTACTATTAGTAAGATATAAGCCTTCATTGTTGTTTTTGAATCCAATCATTGAATGAGAAATACTCATATTCTTCTTTAAAAAAAAAAAACTTAATCAAAATAAATGTTGCAAAAAAGAAACAAATTATATTAAAATAAATGTTTTAATTTAAACTAAACTTACAAAAAACTACTGAATAAACAAAAAATAATAATAATAAACTATAAAAAAAACAATCCGCAGTTTTATTCATTTCCAACCCTTTCCTGAAATTCGTAACTTTCAAAGACGTCTGATGTATTATATTGATGAGGTCATTGAAGTCATCGACGTTATAGTTTGAGTAAAATTTGTCATAACGCCATTACCTTGATAAGTTATATTTGTTTCCACATATTTCTCAATACCTTTGATGGATATTTGATAAAGTTTAATAGATGCTTAGTAGTATGACAAGTAGGTGACCAATATTCTTTCATGCAACTATCGATAACACAAATTTTTAATATTTTTGGTAGAATTATTTTAACCAACATTTTCTTTTCCTTTCTCATTGTCTTTAAGATTAATCTACTTCTAGTATCACTTCTCTATATGTGCTTTTCCATAGTCACGACCATGTCTCCTCGCTCTGTGTCCACATCCGCGGCCACAGCCATAACCATAATTATTTTTAAAATTGTTATATACATTCACTTCAGCAAATAAAGCAGTTCCAGACATATTTACATTCACGTTAGGAATAGATAGCTTCAATGGGACGAAATTCATGATTTTTATCAATAATTTATTATTTGACTCAGCAACAAGAAGGTATGAAATTAGTTAAGACTATCTTAAAAAATTTTTCACGATATTGCTATTGTAGAAGCACATTCGAAGCGTGTATAGTAGAGAATACTGTGGCCGCGGATGTGGACACAGACGAGACCTGTCTCTTATACACATCTAGATGTGTATAAAGACTAGACATTGCCAAGTTATAGTCACTTACATATTAATAATACCAGATTGTAATCTTAAATGATCCAAGCATTGAAGAATTACTATTTTCTGGTACTCAAATCGATTAGTCACAACTCACGTGCATAAGAGACAGGTCTTTACGTTGAGATACTCACTTTTTAATCCTTCATGGATGTGATGATGAAGGAAAATTATTGATTTTGCCTTGTCTTGATTGGATGTAGTATTTTCTTTTTTGATGGTGTCTCCATGACCCATAGAATTCAAATGGATTTTAGCATTCAAAATCAATGGAAGATAGTTCTTGCTTATTATGTCAAGGGCTATTGAAAATTCGAGTTTGGTAAGATTTGACACGATTCAAAGTAATAATCGAAATAAATAATAAATATGTATTGAGATAAGTGGTAAATATAATCACTTAGATGTGTATAAGATTGATCATGTTGTTAACATGTATAAAATGTTTAAAAAATGTTATTTGAAATTCTATAAGAATACAATGATCCATAAATTACGTAATTTAAATAACGTAAATTATCAGATACTTAGATATAGATAAATTTTCACTACAACTTATCAAAATTAAAATATATAAGTAGATATCCACAACTTGTAGAATATATAATAGAATATATATATATATATATATATATATATATTTTTGCTAGGAAAAGGGATGAATTGGTGTCATCGGGAAAGGTATCAACAAGTTGTTTTTGTTTCGGCTTTTGCTTGATTGGCTTAGATTGAGATACATGTTCATTTAAAATGTCATACTTTCTATTTTGCAATATACTTTTCATTTTGAAATATCTCAAAATATTAGTCATGATTTACAAATACAAAAGCATCTTTCAACATTTTCTCCAATATTGTCTATCTCATTACTTTTGTGATTATGTTATTCAAATTTAAGTTTAGAATTTTGGAGGGCAAAATTAAAAAGTAAAGCATTAATGTCACAATCAAAATGTGTATTATTAAAATAGTTGGTTTTTTAAAACGACAAATATATTGGAATGGAGGGAATACCTAGTCTGTAACTACATTATTATTATTTGGGTTAATAACACAATGACCCTTAGAATGAGATGGGTAATTATGTTTTGTCCATCTAAATTAAAAGAATCACACTTTACTCTCTATAAACTTTATCAAGTCTCAATCTTTCCCTTACAAAAACATTCATATATATTTAGCCCTTTTAATAAATTTATTAGACCATAAGAATATTGAGATTGTAAATGAATTGAATATTAAATATTTCTTAAATCACAAAATTATTATTTAATTATATCCTACAATAATAATACACATCGCCTCTGTTTGTTGTCTTTTTTTTTATTTGCCTTCTTTCATATGTGGTGTTCTTCATTTTTGCATCCCTAATCTTCGTCTTAATAGCAGCAGTATTCCGTATGGCTTTCTGGAGTGAACAAGTTTAAGATACTTTCCAAAAGTGTGGTATTACTTCTAGCAACCAATTCCTGTACATATTCCATTATGGAAAAGTGTTGATGCAATCTTTTTATGTTGGATATGAAGTAATTTGTTAGATCTATTTTTCTTTCAAGATTTTAGTATCTTATATCATCCCCTTCTTTTAACTTAAGAGACATCTTATACACATAAGTTCAATTTTTAAATTGAAATTTGTGGATCTATTTAAAATCAAAATTTACTTTATACATCTATATATGTGGGAGATAGATCCTAACCCTGTGATTAGGTAGTATTAAATTAAAAAGATGTTAAAGACAACTACCCAAAATGTGAATCTTACACATTTCTCTATTTAATATACTCATCAAAAGTTAGGATATCACTTTAAAACTTTATAACTAAGTTTTGATTTTAAATTTATCTGCGTGATCCACTTGTGTTTGCATCTTCCTCATTAGAACCAAGCACAAATATTCACGCATATGATTGTAAGCTCATCCAATCACCATTGAACATTATCGTTTTTCAACCATTAGGGCAAATGACGCCTTTGTCTTAGCCAACAGATGAGGTTAATTCAACTACTATCCCTTTCCTCTTTTACATGTATATCCCACATATATAGCATGTATATTCCATTTTATGAACATGAATAGATCCACAAATTTCAATTTATTTCTATTGATACTTTTCTCCCTTTTTGCTTGTTGAGGGTTTTGTAGAAAAAATTTGGTTTGCGAAGAATAATTGATTTTTTTCTCGTTCCTTTAGTTGATCTTGAGCTAGTTAATCATTTTTTTCTTTTTATTGGGATATTATTTATTTGCAATATTATTTTAATTATGTTGTTGGATGATTCATGTGGTTCACATCATTGAATCTGGTTCGCAGTAAAGATGCCTATAATGCAAGTAGAATCATTATTAATCCCCAAAGATTAAAAGAGATAAATATTGACACCCTTTTTGAACTTGATTTTGGCCTTTTATAATCTTTCTATCAATATGAAAATGGAACATTAATTCTTAGAATTCATGAACTAAATTGCATTATTTTGAGTTCATTTTTGCCCGTGAGTTGTGATTAATTTGTTTAGTTTTCGTCAAATACATATTTCTTGGATGCTTGTAGTGAAAGTTACAACAGACTTTGGTCAAGTACAAATAACATGGATGCAAGGGCACCTTTTTCTACCAAATTACACAAAGAAGGAAATGATTATCTGAGAACAAAAGCATCTTGGTCGACCGTTTCGTTGAAAAATATGATACTTCTACCAAGTCTCATAGTTGTAGTCATAAGAAGATATATATGTCATCATCATCAAATCTTCACGGATCTTACTGTTACTATTCCGGGTTTGGACGTACATGGAATGGACTTGATGAATGTGTAAAGAGACTTAAAAAGTGATTTGCATATTAAAATTGAATAATAATTGGCATAAATCTGGATTTAATACTAGACCAATAATTAAATACATATTTGTGTTATCACTTAAGAAATTCTATATTCTAATTCTTGTACTTTTGCTCCTGGTTATTTATACTTGATCATAGATAAGTAATTTGGTAGAAAAAGGTACTTGCGTCCATGTTACTTGTACTTGAGCAAAGTCTAATAATTTGGTAATTAGAAAGGTTATCATTGTATGATCGTTGATAATAACTATAAATGGGAATTCGCCAACAATCTTGGAAGTTGAACATGAAATGCTTGAAATTGAGTTTAAGCCTAGCAAGATGCGTAATCGTGAAACTCTAATGTTTTTAAATTTTGAATTCAAGTTAGTTAAGTGTTTTTAGTTTAATTTCTTGAATTCAAGTTAGTTAAGTATTTTTAGTTTAATTTCTTACTTTTGAGTTAATTACAAGTACTTTTGATCTCTCTAAATTTGATTATCTATATAGTGTCTCTTAGTACACATCTAGATGTGTATAAGAGACAGGTATCATTCCCACCAAAAATTGTATTCTTCTATATTATTTGGTAGGATCTCGCACACTATCACAAGTCTGTCTCTTATACACATCTAGATGTGTATAAGAGACAGTCCTTACCTTTAGTTTTCAATGGTACGAAACTCCAAAAACCTACTCCTAACTAATATAGGAAATAATGGTCAAATCGAGTAAAAGAGGTTTGCATTAGTACTAATTTTAGTAATTTAGGAGATCTATTTTTCTTTTACAATTTTAGTATAAATTTTGTCAATAACAGGAAATAAAATTTTCCTAATAGACTTGTTTTAATAATTTAATGTAATAATGTGTCAAGGATTTACAAAAATTACCTTATGAATCATTAAATAGGGAATTATATGAAAATACAATAAGCTTGATTAAAAAGATG